>JXSR01S007002.1:77104-95557 GCA_000969725.1 Ophiothrix spiculata | reverse complement strand
TCATTAAAGCATGGTCTTTGCAAATAATTAAAAAAGTGAAAATGACAAAAGCTGACATTTACTGCTGGTTTGGGCTGGACGGTCACATATAGTTTGTCTTGTTTGAATATGATACCTGTAACATGATTAATGCGTCCCTTTATGTGTAAAATAACATTGACAGGTTTCTGTCTCCATCGAATGATAATCCGAAGTGTCTACATATCAAGCGATGCGTGCCTCGTTTTCTCAAGTCAAGTGGCTTTGGATATTCTGTAGCAAGTCAGACATATCATATAAAGTCATATCAAAGAATCACATGACATATGATGTAAGTGGAAATATACATTTCTACTGAATTATTAACATTTGATTAAGTTAATACAAGATGCAACATGGTTTTCAACCTACACTATCCGGTAATCATGTTCATAGTAATTTTTATCTCTCAGTGTCCTTGACAATTGATTCTTCTAAGTCTTTCAAACAAATCATTACACTACATTGTACTTGTAAATAGTCATGAAATATAGCTGTTTTTCTGCATCCATATGGGAAAATGCAAGTAACTTTTTTATGAAATATATGTCCGTTCAAAAATTCATTTTGCGCTACCGGTGAAAATTTATACCAAGGTCATATTTTGCTCGAAATAGAGTTTTTGGCAGCTTTGCAATCCCTGTGCTTACTTCAAAACACCTACAAAGTTTCATTTCAAAATGGTAGAAAATATAAAACATATCTCTATGTTCTGAGGGCAATCAACAGAAAATATAGAGGATATGATCTTTCATCGCGTTTTTCTCAGTTCCATCTTTTACTCCCTGGCAACTTTGACGGACCATAACTCGACTTCTGAAAACCGGAAGTTAAATGATGTGTCATTTCATAACTCTTTGCAAATATAAAAAAGTAAAAATGACAAGAAGCTGCATTTACGTCTGATTTGAGAATAAAGGTCACATATGAAATATTGTGAAATAATATTTAAATGAATTATGAAAAAACACGAATAATATTAGCATGTTGGTTATATTCACTCGTATTTGTAAACACTCATGACAATGTAAATGTAATATTGGATCTTTATTATATAGGTTAAAATAAAGAGTATTTCAACAATAATTTTATTGTAAAAATATGACCTACTTCTTCTGTCATTCTGTTGGTATACAGGTATGTGCCCCTGTTGGGTATAATTTTATAATCTTAGGTATATCGATTGGTGGGTTATTCAACGGTTAATGTGCCCTTTATTTCACATGTTTATAATCGCATGAAAGATTTTCTAGTTATACTCATCCAGGAAAGACATATACATACTTATCATTTCAAATTTCTTTATGAAACGTAACGAGAAAACAAAGATTCTGGACACGTTTCCTGACACATGAAGTAGGGACCGATTTTTGGTGTTTGTTCCTATAGAAACCGCAAGCTACAAGGTCAAGAACAATCAAGTTTTTGAAGAGCATCTTAAAGTAAGAGGAGCCAGACATCTTTTGATTTCAAACGTCATAATTTCTAGTTCGACTACTCTTAGAGTGAACACTAGGTAAACCATGATAAAGGGATGACGCTTGAATTATCAAGAATATGTTGAACATGATGTAGTCAACAAGCATACCATTTTGCAGGGTTTATATTATTTAAAACAAATGATACGCACGTCAATCGTTAAACTAAATTTAAAAAAAAAAGACAGAAACCTATAATAATCGCTTAAATTTCAACATGGGTTCTGTACAAATAAAAATAAAATACTGGAACAATAATCAATTAATCCTTAAAGGAAACTATCTGAGATAAATCTGGTTAACCCCTACTTAATCGTTCAAACAAGGCATTAATAGACTTATTTCCCTTCTGTTAATTGCGATAATCACTGTGAGCATTATGAGGTCCATCTATTAATGCTGTTTCGAACGTTATGTAAGGTTAACCCGATTAACACCAGCTTGTAATCCCTTCTTGTTTAATTGATCATGTTGATTATTGGAATGAACTTGAATTAGCGGTTAAGTTTCTTAAATATAGATAACCACATTGTTGCATTTAACACTTTCATGTTTAATTGATCATCGGCATTACCCGTTTCGGTTCGCAAATACATTAGTCACAATTACGCATAAAAATTCATTTAGTTTGAATCCAGGAAAGGCATGGTGGAATCAAAACAAACAAACAAAACTTTATTACTTTTTCTTGACAAAACATGATATTTCGAGTGATGGATATTTCACCCATTTCATTCCTAAGCAAACTGTGGATAGTGTTTCTATTTTCCTATTTTTTAATTTCATAGCATGTGCTTTTCATTTCAAAAAGATTTTGTTATAGTTTAGAAAATTAATGTTAAAAAATTCAAAAGCGCAATATCTTTACCAAAATGTTTAGGTAGATGAAAAATAGTTTTAACTTTTTAAAAAATTACAATTGTTTCTAAAAAACGGTGAATTACTTATAATATGTTTCAATGCTCATAACTTCAGAATATTTATCTGAACTACTTACATAAGTTATTTCTATGTATACATATCAAACCAGGTATGTTCCATAGCAAGTCTACTTTGAAAAACACGATCATGCCTAATGCCTTTAAACAATAACGTTGTTATTATCATTTGAATGAATTTGTAAATTTTGCTTGTTGTAATGTATGTCTTACTCCTGGATTTTCTCACCACGTTTATTGATAGCACCGTTTAACTTTTATACTTTTACATGTTTTGAAATAGCGGCTTGCACAAGCAATGTCCGTATAACTTTAACATATTTTGTTTTTGAAATTCTTATTATGGATCGCGTGATAACAATCTAACTGAAATATATTACTCGTGCTTTAACATCAAGCTAAATCAACTCCCAAATTGTGTCTCAAGATGAATTATTTGATTGTGTTCTCTTCAAACAAATTATATCTTATATGAAACCAAGACCCGTATAATTATCTTAATACTAAACCTGATGAATTTTGTAATGTCATCTTAAATGTCAGCAATGGAAATGTAATCAAACTTTTGGACGTACATAGTTGACGTAATAGTAGATGTCTTACAAAACTGTTATTTTCACGTACAGTCAACATATTGCTAAGTCACGCTAGACGCTAGAAATAATAGACTGGTACAAATTATATTATGTCAAAGAGTTTGGAGTACACGAGAGAGACAATTTAAAATCAAAGACATAGATTGAAATTAGAATATCAAAAATATAATAAGGCTGACGACATCTGTTATGCATAGGTTCGTATATAAAGTGATCAGCATTTAAGATAAGGGGGTAATCCTGACATTTCGTTATTTATGTTCATAGTATTTTCAGATCTTTCAGGCTTGTTATTAACTGTCATTATATAGCATTCATGGTACACTTTATTGTGAATGTCCTTGATGATCTTACAGATTTTTTTAAAATTTGGAACAAAGGATAAGCAAATCCGGTGATCATACTTATTACTATAAAATCTTCTATTATCAGTAAAATTCATCATATGTTCGGTATAAATCAAAATGAAACAGATATAAAGTTGGTGAAAATTGGTGGATTAAAACTGAATCATTTAAACAAAGCTTAAATTGATGGGATTTCCCTTAAGCTCATTCCGATAATCAGTGTTAGCTCTAGGTGACGTCCGCCTATTAATACTGTGTTTGAACGATTAAATAGAGTTAATCCGATTAGCAACAGCTTACATGTTTAACTGATTATCGGAATGAACTTGAATTACCCGTTATCAACATTATTTTCAAGATACATGTACATTGTCGTCCATTTTGTCACATTATGAATCTTGATACATATTTAACCTGATAAAAGATCCCTATACTTGTGGGTTTAATCACCACATTGGTTGAGAACATGCAAAATTTGATTTCTCTACATTTTACATTTCATTATACGATCAACTTTTATTTTTTTTTGTAAATATCAAGTTGAAATATGTCACACATGGATTAGCATTAAACTGAATTAACTTTCAAATTATACCCCACTTGTGTTCACTCCAAACAAAGTATATCGTATATGTCACCAAGAACCGTATCATTTCTAATGATGATCTTGATTTATTTTGTTATATCTTTTAAAAATTCAAAACGGTATTGAAATTAAGCGTTTAAATGCCCCCCAAACCTGTTATTTTCGCGTACATATTATGCTAAGCCACGAATTGACGCTAGAAATAATAGGAATAAACAGTACATCATGTCCAAAAAAATTGGGGCACGAGCGAGACAATACAAAAAGTTTGGGCATCTTGAAATACTAGACAAATGGTCTATGATAAAATTATTGTAAAATACGTATTACACTGAAATCATAAAAATGGAATTGATTCTGACCCTGTTCGCTGACCACATTTGTTATGCAAGGGTTTCTATTTGAAGAGATTAGCATTAAATTAAAATAAGGGGGTAGACACGACATTCCGTTAATCATGTTCATAGCATTTTTATATCTCTCAGAGTTCCTTAATTATTTGACATTTTACTATGATATACCATGTTAAAATCATGTGGACTGTTTATTTGTTCCTCTACCTATATAAGACAAGACAGGTACATCTACATATAAGACAATGCAGGTACATTTTTAGAATATAGAAAGTTATGAAATAATATCTTAATGGAATATTGACAAGAAAACGTAAAGTTTTATACATGTATAGCCTGTTCGTTTGCACAACCGTATTAGTTTACAATCACAACAAAGCCAATACAATGTAGAATTAAATAAATTTAAATTGTCAATAATCTAATCAAATAACTAAGAATCTCTTATATAGATTTTATATAAAGAAATAAATAAAGAAGAGTGTTCCACGTTTGTTCAATGGGCAAAACATGTCGTTTTCATGAAAACTGAAAACACCATGAAATATTTGTTCCACTGCATTCGTAAGCATTCACTTTATAATATTTGCTCTATTTTTGTGTAACCTTAATTTGAAACTATTATAAAACTACTATATCATTTGGAGACATAAGCGATATATCAACATTTTCTTCGAAGTTCATTTCTTATTAATCAAACGTTCCACCCACACTCAAATACAGTTTCTTTAATTTTCCACTTAATTATTGTTAATCAACATTTTAAATATTAAAACGAACATAACATAATGAACGGCATACATTAACATGTAGATCAATCTTATGTTTTTACTTTCATGACGCATGTATTTCCCATGCGTAAGAATGTACTTCGGAACCATTTAATCATGTAGGAGTATTTTACCATCACCGAAATGATGATTGATGCCTGACAGAGATAAAACGAGAAGATGGTATGCAATTATATGATCTATCTATGCACTTTATCATTGCCCAAGGTATTGAAGAGGAAATATGCAAGGGGGACAGCTCCCCAGCCCGACATCTCATTAGTCCGATGGCTTGTTAGTACTAACTCAGATTATCTGAGAAAAACTTAGTTTATTATATAGAAAAACTCGGTTTATAACTTGATAAACTAAGTTTTTTAGATAAACTTTGTGAGGTAAAATGCTTGGCATAGTACTAAATTCCTAGGATAGTACGAGAATAATCTGTTTTTAAAAACCTTTCTGCACTTTGAATGGTCGAATCACAATATTCTAAGATGTTTAATTTTTATACTAGTATTATATAAAAAATGTGTTAGCACTAATCTACAAACGTGCCATCAAGAATATGATACGTGTACCGATTTTGTATCTACAACTTCTGTTCCAGTTACATCTGATTAAAATAGGAATATATTCACCGAGTTAATTGAAATATACCAATGGATTGAATCAAGTAAAAATGGAGGATTAAAACAAGATATAGATCAGATTAAGTGGATTATATGTCATGAACACAGCATTAAGAGGAGGATTCAGTTTAAGCCCATTTTGATTTTGATTTGAACGTGAATTACCTCAAACGACATTCAGTGTGTTAAGGTGTTCTTAACACTTAAGTGACCAGGGGGGTTCCTAGGGGCTCTACCACAGGTTTTCACGCGTAGCGCAAAAACGCGAATAAATTTTACATCGCCGCTCCATGTAATTGTCAAAATACTACACAAATGGTCTATGATAAAATTATTTTAAAATACGTATTACACTCAGAATCTTAAAAATTGAATTATTTCTGACTCTGTTCGATGACCACATTTGTAATGCAAGGGTTTCTATATGAAAAGATCAGCATTTAATTAAAACAAGGGGGTAGACATGACTTTCCGTTAATCATGTTCATAGCATTTTATATCTCTCAGAGTTTCTTAATTATTTGACATTTTACTATGTTATACTTTAAAAAAATACTATGTTAAAAATCATGTAGTCTGTTTATTTGTTCATCTACGTATACCGTTTAATACAAGACAGGTACATCTATATATATAAGACAATGCAGGTACATTTTTAGAATATAAAAGGTTATGAAAACATATCTTAATAGACTATTGACCAAAAAACGCAGAGTTTTATACAGCCTGTTCGTTTGCACAACCCTATTTGTTTACAATCACAACAAAGCCAATACAATGTAGACTTAAATAAATTTAAATTGTCAATTATCTAATCAATTAACTAAGAATCTCTTATATAGATTTTATATAAATAAATAAATAAAGAAGAGTGTTCCACATTTGTACAATGGGAAAAACATGTCGTTTTCATGAAAACTGAAAACATCATGAAATATTTGTTTTACTGCACTCGTAAGCATTCATTGTATAATACTAGTATTTGCTCTATTTTGTATAACCTTAATTTGAAACTATTTATAAAACTACTATATCCTCTGGAGACATAAGTGATATATCGACATTTTCTTCGAAGTTCATTTCTTATTAATCAAACGTTCCACCCAAACTCAAATACAGTTTCTTTAATTTTCCACTTAATTATTTTTAATCAACATTTTAAATATTAAAACGAACATTACATAATGAACGGCAAACATCAACATGTAGATCAATCTTATATTTTACTTATTCATGACGCATGTATTTCTCATGCGTAAGAATGTACTTCGGAACTATTTAATCATGTAGTAGTATCTTACCATCAGGGATAATGGTGATTGATGCCCGACAGAGATAAACACGAGAAGATGGTATGCAATTATATGATCTATCTATGCACTTTATCATTGCCCGAGATATGGAAAAGAGAATATTCAAGAGGACAGCTCGCAAACCCGACAGCTCTTTAGTCAGGTTCAAATTGCAATTTAGACTAGCTTGATCAAATCTTAAAAAAGTATCGCTAGTCCGAATTACAAAAAAGGCTTGATAGTCCGAATTTTAAAATCAGTTCCATAGTCCGAATAGAAACAAAGTATGGATTCCATTACCCTTTTTCCCGTTATAGCGAGCGGGTTTTAAAAATTAGTTCTAGCGAGCTGTCTTCTAACTTCTGACTATCGAGCCTTTTTAAAATTTGGTCTGATGAACACTTCTAATGCGAGCTACCTTTTACTATCTAGTGAGCTACTTTTAAGGATTCGCACAAACGAGCTGCAAGCCTTTTTAAAATTTCGGACTGGCAAACCTGTTTTAATATTCCAAACGTTTTTCAAAATGATAATGATCTTCTTTAAAAAACATCTCAAATTATCTGAAAAACTTTAGGTTATTAGGAAAACTCAGATTGTAACTTGATTAACTAAGTTTTTTTAAAAGAAAACAACCGATTTTTCACCAGAAAAACCTGGATTTTCTAGGGAAAAATCGAGTTTTTCTGTAATAATTTTAGTAAGCTAAAATGCTGAGCAAAGTACTAAATCCCTTTGGTAGTATTAGGATAATGTGTTTTTAAAATCTGGAGTATCAAACTCTTTTGAACGGTCGAATCACAATATTCTTAGATATTTAATTCATATATATTTATATAAAAATATAACTATGTTCGCACTAATCTACAAACGTGCCATCAAGAATAACTATGCATAAAATACAACTGTATAAATGTGACCGTCCATCTCAAACCAGCCGTAAATGCAATCTCTTGTATTTTTCACTTTATAAACTATTTGCAAAGACAATGCTTAAAAATGACATCTGAGTGATCTTCACACGATTTCCAGAAGTTATGGTCCATCAAAGGTTGTCAGGGAATAAACTATTAATTGAGATAAATTCGGTTAGTAAGCCCTATATTTTATGTTGATTGTCTTTAAAATATGCAGATTTATTTCACATTTCCTATCATTTTCTTGAAATAAAACTTTGCTGGTATTTCGTAGTAAGTACAAGGATTGCAAATCTGTCAAAAATCAATTTCGGCAAATTACGACCTTTACATGTTTTTACACTTGTAGAGCAAAATGAAGTTTCTGGCATTCATGGCTCATACGGGCTGGACAGCCACAAATGTTCAACTTCTGTTCCAGATACATCTGATTTAAATCAGAATATGTTCACCGAGTTAATTGAAATATATCAATGGATTGAATCAAGTAAAAATGGAGGATTAAAATAAGATATAAATCAGATTAAGTGGATTATATCAAGCATTAAAAGGAGGATTCAGTTTAAGCCCATATTGATTTTTGAATGAACGTGAATAACCTGAAATGACATTCAGTGTGTAATGTTGTTCTTAAAATATCTTCATTACCAAGACGAGAGGAGACGCATTGTGTCATATTATTCACATGTTGCATACGACATTTTTCTTTGAAGAAAAAAAAAAGAAGATGAATAAGTAGTGTTTGAATATTTAATCACCTGGCAAGAGCAAGATATCCTGTTTTGTTTATCTTGTTGGTTGGCAGAACGTTCGATGCATAAATTACCTCTAACTTATGGAGGCACAGTTTGCTAAATTGTAATGGCAATTAATATTTATCAAAACATGTTCTTCCAGTAAAATTGTATAAAGCATTTTTTGGCTATACAGCAGCATTATTGCTGAAAATGTCAGTAATGCAATCGAGATGTTCGGAAGCCAGATGACGTAATCATAGATTTATGCTCTTCAAACTATTCACAAACAGTCAACATTATGCTCAATCACGATTTTGGTCCAGATATAGTAAGTATACAAATTGAACAAAAATTACATGAAAATAAATCCTAAGAACACAAAATGCGATGTATCATCTCAAACTAAAAACAATCATGCTATGCAATATTAAATTAATAATAATAAGTTGTTGTATCGCTGTTGCCACTCAGTCTACTTAACAGTGTGATGAAGATTAGCATGAATATTTAGAATGGGATAAATAATATAAAAACATAGGTTTCTCAAAAACTTAACTTAAAAGTGTGATGAAGATTAGCATGAATATTTTCAATGGGAGAAATAATATAAAAAACAATATGATTTTTTTAGTTTGATGTCTTTTGTGCCAAATGATATTGAAAGAAAACAAAGTATGTTTGATGTAGATGATGCCTGATAATATGAATGGTATTTTAAAATATACTTCAAATACAAGCAATAATTATTATTGCTAATTACATTAAATGAACTGTGTGTAATAAAGGAACAGATGTTGAACATAGTGAGAAATAATCTTGCGTTAATACAGAGCTAAGATTATGATCTCGAGTCAATATAGTCTTGTTTTTTTTATTTTGACGAATGGGTAGAAAAAAAAATCAAAAAAAAAAAAAAAAAAACACGAATAAAAATGAACGCATATTAATGGCTGTATCAAATCAAAGCAAATGATGATCCTTGCAATGAAAGAAATGGCACATCAAATGACAAATTAGTACTATTCAATCGTGTTTTATGTTTTAAACCTTGAACTTAACCACTGTAAGCAAAATAATAGGAGAACTGGAATCACATTATGCTCAAAAGACATATCTCATCCTTTTTCTGTTTTTGCCTTGGTTGATCAGTATTCGATCTTCAATTCCCTCTTACAACAAAAAAACAAGATATGTTGAATTCAAATGGCAAAAAACCCATCTACTGACATTTTTGTGTTTAGAGTTTTGGCTATTTTTTTAAAAAAAGGTTATGAAAATAGTATTATAAATAAATGTCCTATATACCTCTACTTAAGTACAATATTAAGCGAGAATATTTTATTTATAGACACTACTGCTTATTCTAAGCATAAAGCAGGGCAAGAAAACAGTTACCTATAATAATACTCTGTAAACTTTGTAGTACAAACCACGCAACCAATTAACGCACATAAACCAATATGACCAAACGGGGAAAATGGTTCGTGTTTTTCATAACAACGCATCAAAATTTGCTTAATATTCTTGAATTAAAGGTTTGACCATACTTCGAAGTTCGAATCATATTCCTCAATGAAACTTTGCAGGTGTTCTTAAACTAATATAAAGATTGTGATGCAAGTAATTGATTTGCAGAATCACACACTTTACATGTATTCAATTAGAGTGCAGAAAAGTTTGCTGTATTAAAGGCTGGCTCGAGATGAAGGAACACATTGTATTCATAAACATGAATTCCACAGACTCGCAATGATTTCTGGCAAAGAATCATAACTCAAATTTGAAGACAGAAATATTACCTGCATTAAACATCACGTCTATAAGAATGTCAATGATAATGGGAATTTTGAATGATGGTTTGAAAGTTACAAAAATATCAATAGTTCAAAGAGTACTGTCACAGTCTAAGCAAGACTAATTATTGCTATAAACATTTTTAGAAATTATTTTATAAGCAGTACATCTTTTAAAAAATGATTAAATATGTACTTTATTTTGCTCTATTTTGTGCAATATTAAGCCAAAATACCGATAATTTTGAGCAAACATGTCAACATTCTAATTACACTAGAAGTTGATCAATTTAGTTATTCATTAAACGTCGCATATCCTGTATAGCTAAATTGTGATATATGAATTTTTTTTCCGAATGTAGTAGTATAGTTTCATTTTTCAATTTCCACCCTAACAAAAACAATAAACCTCAAAACATGTACTTTATTTGCTCCTTTAAATATTAAAATATAGATAATTTGACGAAAACAAAATTATCATCTTCCGAATCATTTGATCATGTACAATTCTGTGTTCTTGAAAACGAAAAATAAACGGTGTTTTTCTCTGTCATTCTGTACATTTTTTGAATTTGAATTCTCTTTAGGATACACACACTTTTATTTAAATCATTAAGTGTATGTACTAAAAGTTACAATCATTTGAATACAAATTGGCATAGTTTTACCAATGTGTTTGTGTGAAACAAACAATAGGACCAGTTAATGACTTGCAGCCATTTGAAATTAAGAAAACATCTCAAGCAAACCGCGAGGGACACTAATATAGTTTGTCTTGTTTAAATATGATATCTCTAACATAATTAATGCGTCCCTTTATGTGTAAAATAACATTGACAGGTTTCTGTCTCCATCGAATGATAATCCTAAGTGTCTACATATCAAGCGATGCGTGCCTCGTTTTCTCAGGTCAAGTGGCTTGAGAGATACTGTTGCAACTCAGACATATCATATGAAGTCATATCAAAGAATCACATGACAAATAACGCATGTGTAAATATTACATTTCTACTGTATTATTAAGTTAATAAAAGATGCCACATTGTTTTCCACCTTGGTTTTCGGACATATTTTTATTTAACATTTAATCTAAAGAGTAGATTGTTTTAGGTGTGTTTTACATTTTGAAGTAGAACAACCAAAGATGCATATGCATATATATACAGACAGCAACCTCGATCAACTTAAAACATTGAAAAATCAACACTTATTTTTTTTAATAAAGAGTAAAAATTCAAAAACTTGTTTGCACCCGTTTTGCGTACGCTAATTTTAATACATTCTGAACGCACACTTTACTAAAAGATTTTTGTGTGCCTTTTTCAACATAATTTCGTAAATGAATAGTTAATCGACAAAAAATAAGCATAATCAACGTTCATTCAATAAATACAAAAATATGGACACCAACAGTAATGTACCTGTCGATATAGCACCTTGTATAATTATATGCTTCAATTAAAGTCAACCTAATGTTCAATCGAGATACTATAAAATAAACTCACATTGTGTGCACACTATCGGAGGAAATGATTTGACTTCATTTTATTTATTTATTTTTGACTTTATTTTATTTGATTGGGTTAAATTTTGTCAGTGCTAGTGTTATTGCGCAGGTATGTAAACATTTCATGTTGGATACTAGTATCTTAAGAAGTATCCAAATAAATGAAAATTTACTCAAAAGATGAATTCTAAAGAAACAATAGCCATGTTTTGTTCCAAAGTTAATCATCGTGTTTTCTCCATTCTTTCTGTTACGTGTCTTTAAACAACTACGATTTACTTGAAATGTCAACAATCTTATGATAAGTTCCCGGGGGGGGGAGGGTACTTAGTGGAAAGGTGGATGTACGGACGCGCGGCCAAGAACGGTTGCATTTTTAACCTCCCAGGTTTACAAAAGGTCCCTCAAAAATTAGAAAAATGGTTTACATAACGGTTGCATTTTTTCAAAAATGACCATTTTTGGACCAATTTTTGGTTTGGTTTACCTATCGGTTGCCAAATTGGGCTTTTAAAGTGCAATTTACATTAAAAAAATGCATTGAACGGTCTAGATAACTGTTGTTTAAGTCATATTGGTTTACATATGGGTAGCATTTTTTCGCAGGTTTACAAAACGGGTGGTAGTCTAAAACTCCGGCCGCGCGTCCGTACCCAACCGAAATCTGAGTACCCCCCCCGGATCAGTTACACTGTACAAAGGATGTAATTTGACAGACTTCGTAATCTTAGATTACACGGGGAAACTATAAGTTTACGGAAAAATGGACTTAAGTTAGGGTAAATACCCTGCACAATCACATGGTTTACGAGAAATTGTCCGTTATTTTACGGATTTCAATAAAATTGTACGTTCTTTTACGGCTTTCTATCAAATTCCCTGGAAAATTGTGTTGCAGGAGAATGACATTTTGTATATACAATTGACAATGAAAATTGTGCAGGGCATTTACCCTAATTTACGATCCTCTCTCCGTATAATCACTGTTTCTCCCTGTAATCTAAGAAAAATCTGTCAAATTACATCTCTTTTTTACAGTGTAAGGTTGTTTTTTTACAACACGGAACGTATTTGGCTGTTAAAAGGTTCTGGAAAGAGTAACATATATCACTGATATGCTTCCTTACTCAAGTCGATGCTGAATCACTCTGAACTTGAGAATATTCTATTTGTATAGAGGCTTCAAGCCTATGTTATACGTAGGAATTAAAGAGCAAGAACAACAATTTCTACATCTTCTGATCAACATTTGATTATTCAACTTTGCAGAAAGAAAACGTATAATTTCAATATTAATTAACTATAGGCCTAATACCAAAGACAAATGATGTCTTGAAGAAAATAATAAACATGGTAAAAAATTGTTCAATTAACGTCGCTGTTTCTGGAAGTCTGAATTGGATTCCGTAGTATGTGCTTTGGCAATATCTGAACAAAATGTGGCAATATCTGAAAAAATGGAGTGATTTGAATTGCGTAAACTGATGAGTTATGGAAGAAAAAAACCCGTTGACTTCTTTGAAGGAAACTTACTATTGACACCATTTTGAAGAACATTGCATATTGTGATAGTGTGCCAATTTTAATTAAGTAAAAACATGCAGTGAACATGGCAATCCTCCGACTCGTTTGGTAAAAGAGGACCGTAAAGGGAACGGTGGCAAATGCTTGCAACGAAAGGGACATTAAAGGAGTTGGTCCGACTGATTGCTCCAACTTGTTTTCAAACCTTTTTTCTGACATTGGTGCCAAACCATTACTCATATTATTCTCATATTTAATGTGAAATTTCATGGGTGATATATATTTAGTTTAAATTTTGAAATATTGGTAAGCTATGAAATACATAATGACTTGTAAATCAAAACGATTGGGCCGATTTAACTGAAATTTGAAATTATTTAGACCTCTTGGGTGTTATTCTTCCATATGAAACCAAAGATCAAATTTTGACAAATCGAACCAAGCTCTTTTAGAGCAAATAACAAAGAATAACAGCAGCATCATGAAAAGTGCAGTATTACATGTTATTAATCTCGCACAAGTAATCTTAATCTTTTGACCTTTGAACTTTAAACATTTTATACTTCTAGAAATCTATTGCAAGTGAAATGGCACCAGAAAAATAGTGTGATTATGCTCAAGAGATACATGAACTTCTTTCTGTTTCATGTACATTGAACTCAGGGGGGAGGAGAATAGAAGTGATGCGGCCTGTTGCCCCTTTGTAAGTAAACAACTAAGCCCAGGACTCTTAGAGAGTCGTTACGTAAAACGAATATGTATAGTAGTATTTTGTGTTTATTTACGCTAGGACCATAATAAAACACACTTAATTCCCGGGGGGGGGCACTCGAAAAAATTTGGTAGGTATGTGAGATCCGCGATATCCAACATTGGGTCTTGCAGAACGGATTTTTGGTCAAAAATAGGGTCTATGGAACTGATTTTCTGCCGAATTAAGGTCTCAAGAACTGCCTTTTCCCCATAAAAATATGACTATTTGAGCTGAAAATCGCCCAAAATTAGCTTGAAAACATAGTAAAACATATTTTTGAGTCATGGGGTCTTCGGAACTGAAGTAATCTTGAAAAGAGCATCTTGGGGAGCGAAAGAGGAGACTTGAAAAGGGGGTCTTGAGGCGGCACATACCCGTACCATCCGTCAATGTAAGTAGCCCCCCCCCCCCTGGGATTTATTTTTTTCTGGCCGAAAAGTGGTGCGGCAAAAGCCCACATGGCCCACACGGTTCCGACGACTCTGATTGAACTTGTACCATATACTATAATACGCCTTATGGTCGCTGTAAATGTTATGACAATGTAGGTAGCCATCATACAGTGCAATGCAGTGGCTGCATAAAATAAGGAGACATTTACATACTTAAACGATACTAAACGATTCTGGAAATGAAAATATTCTATTTATAGGGATGCAATGTTATTCTAAGCAGAAATCAGGACAAGAAAACAAAGTGTTTATCTCAAAAGAGATTTGTCTATCTACTTGTTTCATTTTGTTGAGGAAATTCTACTCAACGTTGTAAAAACTTTACTCAACATTGAATAAGAGGTACTCGACGTTGAGTAAGATTTTAATCGATTTCCTCAACAATGAGCTGTGATCTGTTTACTCGACAAAGAGGTTTTAAGGGTGAAAACTGTCTTAAACTATCGCCGGATAGTTGTAGTTTGATAAATCCTAAAGTTGCCTGTGCTGCAGCCGACAAAGCATGATGATGATGAGTCGGTATACATTGAGTATGGTTTTCGTACTGGTCATTTAACTTATATGGCCATAGTCGACTTTGTTGATAAGATCTGTAATGCAGTTGAAAATAACAAGCAATCAATCGGAATATTCTTAGATTTGTCAAAAGCTTTTGACACCATTAACCATGACATCTTACTGCATAAATTATGGGTTCCGTGGTAAAGTTTACGATTGGTTCAACAGCTACCTAAATAATCGAAAGCAATACGTTATTTATAATAATAAGACCTCTAGTCTGAATAAGCTATCGTGCGGTGTACCACAAGGATCCATACTCGGCCCCCTTTTATTTATTCTCTATGTTAATGACATTGTAAATACTTCTTCAGTATTGAAATTTGTGTTATTTGCTGATGATACCACTATTCTGTATTCTCATGAGGATCTTGCTAGTAAAATGACTTATCTAAATAATGAATTAAAAGAGGTAACACATTGGTTTAAAGCAAACTAACTTTCGGTTAACGCTAAGAAGACGAATTACATGGTAATAGGTACACGCCAGAGAAATTCAAAAAAGGATGACAAAATATTTGTTGAATTAGATGATACACAATTAGAAAGAGTTATTACTACACAATTTCTAGGTGTTATTATTGATAAGTTAAGTTAATGAAGTGGATTATGATGAAAGGAAAATTTGTTTTCAAAATCAAATACCAAACATATTCAGGGATTCAGACTGTGTTTATCTGAAAAGAATCGGAAAGATATAACATGGGCAATGTCACGCAATTTTCGATTTTAATTGAATGATGAAAATCTACAACCTAGCTAAGAACTCCCGATGCTTAGTTTTGATTGAATTTAATATATGCTGCTCTAATACCCTACTTTTAACATCTTAGAGCCTGTAGCGTTTAGAACCCCTGTGAAGGAGGGGTACGCTTGCTTTTCAGACAAATTGAAAATTTCAAAAGGGTCATATTCTGACCAATTGACGTCTACGACGTTTGTTTTATAGGGCTGTATTGATAAATCATCGGGAGCCATAGTGGCTTTCGTAAATATATAGTATTTTTATTGACCACAGATCTTAGATAACGTTTTTGGGTAGTTTTCGTTTGTATACCCCTTCAAAGGATGTTTTTTTTTTTTCAATTCACGTGAGTCCTTGAAAACGAACAGTTACAGTTCTCTAGTCATTCTGTATGATATCTGTAACTAACCAGGTAAAATGTTAAACGAGTCAGTTGAATACGTACAGCAGAGACAGGTTATATCTTCACCGAATGATAAGCTCAAGTGTCAACACAACAAGCTATGTATTCCTTCTTTCTCCTTAGTCAATTGTCTTGGGATAGTCTGTAGCAAATCATATAAATATATCAAAGAATCATCTAAACTTTCATTTCCCATATTTGACCGTCAAATTACTAAACAACAGTAAATGCAGTTTCTTTTCACGTGTTTAAATATTTGCAAAGACCAAGTTATAAGTATTCATGAAATGGCACCCCAGTGAACATCACTCGATTTCAAGAAGTTATGGTCTTTCGAAGGTTATCAGGGAGTAAAATTTATAACTGAGACAAAAGGTGTTCAAAGATCAGTGAACCCTTTATATTATTTTCTATGGATCGTCTTCAAAATTATACAGAGATATGTGACGAATCACCCCGAAAAGGGAGACTTCGCAACAGAACATTATTCGAGAAACTGGCGAAAATAGGCAACAAAAAATAAAGAAAATAATAAGAATTTCCAGCAGATTTTCTGTTGTAAAATTTGATTGCTTCGATCAAGTTCAACAAGTAAGGTGTCATTTTAAAGCTTAGAAAATGCTATAACAGATGAAATTATAAAATCAAAATTGATATCATCTGTTAAGTCCCGCCTTTCGGGGTGAGCCATCACATAATTACGACCTTGACATGTATTTTCACCTGTAGCAAAAAATGAAGTTTGCCGCATTTACGGCTCGTTTGAGATGAACGGTCACATATGTGACAAGGTACATTGAAAGGTACATCTTTGGTCCAAAAGTCAAAAGTGAGTTATTGGTATCGGTAGGCAGCTTGTTTGTTCTTTTTTAATATATTACCAAATTTGTGTCAATTAGAGTTTTGGTTCAAAAGCTAGAGCCAAAAACATAGCAATCTTGATCAGACCGAGTAAAACGCATTTAAAATTCCAGATATTTCGATGTAGCTTAAACAATACTGTTTTATTATTGGAATACAACATCAAAACTTCATATCAGTTTGCGTTTTTAATGTCAGATTTCATTCAAATTTTTCTGACACGCTTTATACATTTTAACCATTCAGATGTCAAAAATGTAGAAAAATAATTAATTGCTATTTTGATCTAGAAATGTTGGATAATGGAAGCGTTTTGTGCGTAGATGGCTGTCCCATGGATGTTATTTGATTCAAGAAATTAATCTGATATGGACCGAAAATCTGTACCTACATGTAAGACATGTAACTGGTACTGATTTTTAGGCATGAACTAGATTTTGTATTTCTTAACCAACATACAAATAATTACTCTCGGTAATGTCACTAAATAGAATTTTCAAAGATTTCAATAAGTAGGTTTTAAATCGGTATCGGTATAAATTATAACTTGCCGATTATATCAGGTGATTATTAGTTTCAATAAGCTACTCGTTAATCTAAGCCTATTTAAGCAGAAACTGATCATAAAAGCAATATTATTGAGTAAAATGAATACGTCAGTGCACAGTTCATTTTGAAGTCCATTCACATCGTGAAATAATGAATCGGTATCGGTATCGGGCGACTATTTTATCAAATAATCGGCATTCGGTATCGGTTACAAGAGGCTTATCGGTGCATCACTACACTCAAAAAATAATTTGTTGAATTTACTTTAAAAAATCTGTGCAACACGGTTGCCTTGATTTTATTAAGTAGGTGCAACAAGCATATTTTATTCACGTATTTTGTACTTAATTGACACGGTTTAAAAGAACTCTTTTTATTTGAGTTACAAACACATAATATTGCCGATAAATTGCACTATCTTGTTGCTTTTACTTGCTTCTATTACGTTCGTCTTACTTAATTTTGAAAACATATTAAACTCAATTTAGTAAAACGTTCACTTAACTGAATAGCGTCAGTAGATTCCACATAAATAAAATGCTTAAACTGTGCTTGACTTACAACAAATTAATTGAAATTTAAAAAAAATGAATCAATTTCACTTTTTCTTGAGGAGGAGATTTCTCGATTGGTTCCTTACTAT
>JXSR01S007002.1:62681-75754 GCA_000969725.1 Ophiothrix spiculata | reverse complement strand
ATGAATTTTGGCAAAATTTGGATGATTTGCTACATGAACATTTTTGGGTGTAACTTTTTGTGTCTGAACAAAAAAATATTTCGCCCCCCTGCAAAATTGTCTTGCCCCTGCTCGCCCCCTCAACTGAAAATTTCTAGTTACGCCACTGATGGCTATCTAAAAGTTTTTTAAGTGTATTTACACAGACAAATGAAAACCACATGTGTGCTTTTCCTATATTAATACACGGGGAATTAAATTCGTGATCTTGAATTTAATTCAACCAACGGCAATAACAGAAAAAGTAAGCATACTTAAACCAAATCGTTTGGAGGGTATCAATATCTACCAAAAGCACACCCAATGAGCTAATATCAAAATCACAAGTCGCGGGTGACAGGAGGCGCTTTATTTTAACACTTTATAATATTGCTTTAAGTTAAAAGCGGTGATTATCATGAATTAGAACACAACAAACATGAAATGTGCAGACTCGACACTAAATATGGAATATATTTTGTGTGTTGATTTCCATCTTGAAT
Source organism: Ophiothrix spiculata (assembly GCA_000969725.1). Lineage (NCBI taxonomy): Eukaryota > Metazoa > Echinodermata > Ophiuroidea > Amphilepidida > Ophiotrichidae > Ophiothrix > Ophiothrix spiculata. The sequence continues at coordinate 75,233 of JXSR01S007002.1, read as the reverse complement.
AACCCACCATATCTCTGTATGTAACATTTTTGGAGACTTGTGCTTTCTCATGTTTGTAACTACACTTATAAACTTCAAACCAAGGGTGCTTTCAAGCTCACTGAAGTGACACAGAGACAATGAGAAACTTAAAGGTACAAATAACTCAGAAAATAAGGTCTAACGCCCTGCACTGCAATATTAAACGAAGGAAAATTAATTTGCCATATTTTCTTTCATACGTTATCTAGAGATGTGAAACTCTACAGAGTTGATTAACACACTGTGAGTGGTAATTTCTGAACAATCCATATTTCCTCTGTTCTCATTGAGAAGCGTAAGACGTAAAGTATCTCCATGGCATGCTTTCCATTTGTTATTGGAGAGTTTTTCGGGTATCTCAGCCAAACACAGCACCACAACACCTTTCACCTCGGCGGATCAATATAACATGCTGTTAATCCAACGTGTTTCTTAACCCAAGTGTTCTCATAAGGATTAAAATCCGAAGATCTTACCGGACAAGGAAAAAACTCAACACCCTGATCTTCCATGAAATTCCGGATTGTACGAGCACGACGGAGGCGAAAGTTGTGACATGCTAGTGGAGCACAAAATTGTTTCCGAAGTTGCCTTTATCAATTACATTATCAATGCTTCTAGAATGCATGTTTACTGGTGCTGATGGAAGCTGCCTTCCAAGGTGATCAGGGCCGAATTTCCACCTGTATGTAAAACACCCAGAAGGCAATGTTACCTTCTTCTGGATACATTGTTGATAGCATTAACGCTTCAGTATAACCCTTCTCTGTACACCTGCGCCCCTGATGCGTCCACATTGGCAATATATTTCGAATTTAGTCTAAGCTCTGAAGACAACGTTATCTCATTGATGGGACTTAAAATGGAAATTGATCTGTAGCTCAGTCATAGCATCGCTGGAAAAGGTGTTTGGTCAAGATATTTTCTCCAGGGGTTTCCTAGCATGATCGCTACTTTGAATTAAGTGAGGGTTTACAAATGTTCTTAATACGAGCTTGTTTTATGAAAGATCATGGTGTTGGACACTTGCCCTGTTTGTTAAGATCTTCAGATATGAACTCTGTTGAGAACTTCTCGGCTGAAGTAACACATCAATGGACAACAACTTATATCAAACCATCATGTACATAAGTAACTTTAGGTTGTTCTTGATACTTGGGCGGATACACCTGTCCGAACTCTCCAATCACATTAGGAATGTTCGCATGGAGAGCCCATGCGCCGTACGCTTCTTATGGATGACAAAGCAAACAGTGTTTGGTCATAATTTGTAACCAAAAATATATAAAATAAACGTGTAAAATTTCAAGAGTCCAGGTTAAGTATTAAATAAACTACGGCAAATTTAATTTCCGTAATTCTGCATCATGGTGCACGAGTTTGGACTCAAATTTTAGGGGTTTTTGTGCTTTCAAGTTCCCCATTTTTTCTCTGTCACCTAGGTATACACAAAAAGGGTCTTAGTTCAAAGTTTACATGTACATCTACAAATATGAAGAATTACACATTCCTGGAGTTTTCATATACCGAGATATGGCGGATTATTCTAGATGGAAACCAACAGAAAAAATATATTCCATATTTAATGTCAAGCCTTTAATGTACGAGACGGGTATACATGAGAGAAATACTGGTTTAAATACATGACAGTCACTTAAGTTATACATAACTAGCCACCACTAAAGAGCGGAAAAATTGGCAACTACCTACAAAGCTAGCAACATACTGATAAAACATGACAAAGTTCTTTTTCATAAAAACGAAGAAAATAATACAAACTCTATTTTGAAATAATGACCAGTTGTTATATCATTTGTATTATTTAGATTTAGGTATTTAGTTAAGCAACATTTACAGTTTAAAACCAGGAGAGATCAATATAAATATTCTGTTGTACTGTATAACGCCTTATGTTTAATCTGATCAAAGCATATTGAATTTGTTAACAAATGACAGCAGATATACTACGCAGAAGTTGCTATCAATCTATAAGAAAGCCTCGCCTAGCTGATTCATTTCTGAATCCATATAACTCTAAATCATAAATATACATAAGTATTTGTCCAATTTTGCATGTAATGACATATATATATAACATCACATATGTTGTAAATGAACGAACACCTTTACGTTCTCTATTTAGTAATATCTCATTTCATGCGTTTGGAATATGTCTAGGACGATGTTTCCTGAGTGTTCAATCATAGCCAAACCCATCCGTGACATTCATGATTGATTGATGTAAGATAATATTAAAAATATGCTTATATCTATTTATGACTGTCTGATGTGTAATAGTTCAGATAAGCAAAATATTAAGTGACTAAATGTCTTTGCACTTTTAAAAGGATGGTGTAGGGTTGGTGTGCTCATTCATCTTAAAGACGAGGATATTGAAAGTTTATTTCTCTTTTTTAACGTCGTTTTCATACTATGATGATAAATAAGATCAATCATTACTTAAAAACATTTATTTGTATGCAACAATCATTAAAACTAGATATAATATATAACCAATGTTTTTAAGTTAGCATAACGGTATTCCAATTATAGGTTACTTTAAAAAAACTTCTTGTTTTTACCATAGAATTAAACATACCTAAACAACGCTATTTGACATTTGTTTGGTTAATAAGCCAACCTAGCATCCAAAGAGTAGTTTCTTATAAAACAATTTGAAAATTATATAAAAGGTAAAAGTAATAACAGTGTGCATGAGGGCGTAATAGAAAAACAAGTTCATGAAACCAGTAATAATCTAGTTATTCCCACATTATGTTGAACCAAATGGGATTGAGGGTACTTATAATAACATTACCATTCACAAATTGGTTGATTATGAAGTAGATGAACTACAAATGTAATCTCATTTCGCACTAAATGCAGGGGTAACGTACTTCTCCGGTTATTTATTTATTTTATTGTTTCCAATTAGTAAATCGTTTTTACGAAGTACACGAAGTGCACAAAGGCATGCATGGATTATTGAAAACTTTTAAGAGCTAACAATTTAAAAATAACACTTTAAATGAGAATAGAGAGAAGAATGAGAAGAGCGTTTTAACGGAATGTTTGACTTACATGCCCGTTCCTTAAACTTTGTGTTCAAAAAAATGTGTTCTTATTGCTGAGCTTGTTTTGTTTCGCAGACATGTTGATAAATGTTTTGCATTCAAGACTCTGGAAATCGTATTTGGCACATCAAGAAAAACTCGTTTGAACCTACAGATGTTAAAAAGTCCAAATAATTGTGTTATATTTGAACTGCTTCAAAAGTACGAAGCAACGAAATTTCTGATTGCCCGATTTTAATCAAATTTGTCAGTACTCCTTCTAATGTCTGGAAAATTGGGATTTTGTGGATTACAACTTTGAGTAAAAAGTTTAATTTAACTAATTAATAAAAAAGATTTGTTAGAATTTTTAAGCACATTTAGAAAAAAATGATCTTGTGTGGTCATACATGTAAAAATCGCGCAATTTTCCATGACGCTCAGATTCCCTATTATGTGTCACACCAACAATACCCGATACCGGCCTGGAATACCCCACATCACAGTTGTATTCAAAATGTATCAGGTGTAAAACAAAGGACATTATCATGCTTTGAGGTGTCCAAGTGTGGGAAAATATTGGATCCAAAACATGATAATGATAAAATTGGATGATTTACGCCCGATATTTATTGGTCTCGCTATGAGTTTTAAAATATTGGGCTCGACTGCGTCTCGCCCAATATTTTTGCAACTCATAGCTCGACCAATAAATATGGGCTCAATCGATCCAATTTTATACCAATATTGCTATTCAGTATCAAAGTGATTACGTAATCACCCATTTACTGATCACACACATCACCTGACAACAGTTAGTCCAATACTTGTGTGTGGTGATCAGTTAATCCGATTATTACCCAGATAACTGGATCACACTTTCTGGTTTGGAACTATCCACGTACGGGCTAAATGTACGTAATGAGTATATTTTGATACTTGTTCCAACTAAACTTTTTTCAGTTATTGAAAAAAATTATTTCAAGGAACCGTATCTCAAATCAACCCCATATGAAGATTTTCAAACATTTGCAACTACAGCAGAGTATATCTCGAATTCACGTTGCCGCATCCTTCAATGTCTTGGAATTACTTTAAACAGAGTGAATTAAATGAGTATCTCTTTGCGCAATCGAAAACCAAGTACACTTTATTGCACTTTTGGGTCTATACTCCACTAAAATATAATTGCAACAACTTGATGTATATCAAAACTGATATTTGAAATATGCAGACGCTGGTTAATGATAAACTTCTACAAATACATCACTACATGATTAATTTGCTTCCACTACTTCCTTCCCCTTTCCTCTTTACAAAAAAAGTTTGGATTAATTAATGTAGCACATTACTCATAATGAAATGCCCTGACAGTTATGGAATATTTCATCGCAGGGGCCTCGGAACCGTGTAGGCCGTACCACTTTTCAGCCAAAAAATGTGATGCGTTTTATTATTGTCCTAGCATTAATGATCACAACATAGTACTATACAAATTTATTAGTAACTATTGTCTTCTGGGGCTTAGTTGCTTCTTTATTTTTGATAACCAAGGGGCCATAGACCTCACCACTTTTACCAAGGGCCGCACCACTTTGCTTATCCTCCCGACGTCAAGAGGATAATCAAAGTTTAATCCCCTTTTTTCAGCTGATTTTCTTTTTACTTTATTTATTCCAGGTTTTCGTAATTTACTTACATTATTATCATTGAAATTACATGTAAAATTATTACATGCGCCTATTGATGCCAAATATAAAGCCATCACTTAAGAAAACTAAATGTTATCGGAACATGCTATTATGGGTGCACCATTTGATTACTAAAACATTTAGTTTGTTATATTTTTGGATAGAAAATCTCTGAAATGATGTTTGAAATTTTTAAATATTTTTTATTTGTGGTGTTTTTACCACTTACTCTACAAAGATTAACTGATAAACCATTAACATAATACTTAAACGAACAGAACATTAAATCGATGATACCGGGATTTTGCATACAATACCCAATTTATATTATTACACACATATATATCAATCAGATAAGAAAGAGGAAGACAGTCGCACATCGTGCAAGGCAGGTTAGACTAAATTTGCACTCACATTTGTGGCCGTCCATTCCAAACGAGCCGTCAATGCAGCAAAGTTCGTGATCTCTGGGAATCTACTAGTGAAGTTCATTGAGGTGTCAATTTAATCCTTATAACATGGTCTTTGCAAATATTTAAAAAATTAAAATGACAGGCTGCATTTAAGGCTGTTTTGAAATGGGCAATCACATTTTAAAATTCTATATACATGCGTACATGAAGTTTCTCAAGAATTGGTTCTCATTATCAATACAACTCATTTGCGTAAGGAACTATTATTAGCTTTTAAAATGCAAAAAGAGTAAACCATTATCACGCTCACTTAAAATGGTTTCCGGATTATTTACTCTTGTAGAGTGATGAATGTTTGAAATTCACAAAAATGTCTTTGCACTTTCTTAATATGTACTGTGTACCTAGAGTATTTTGGGTTTAAAGCTTTTTCTCGTGTGATATCAATGTTCAAAAAGAGAAATGAACGCATCGAGATCCTAGTATATGGTCTTGTAAAGAACACAACACAAAATCTAGGCAATTGAAGTAAAATAAAATATGTGATCTTTCTTATTACAGAGCATTGTATAAAGCCAGAGTCATATTTACAGCCAACTGTCATGCAACCTAAAATGTATAGGCCTAATATAAGTAGATCAAGAGTGTCATGTAATAGAGTTACGAGGAAAAAGGGGGGAGGGGTTAAGAAATATCAAAATAAGCGTACATTGACAGATAACAGTGTAAACGCACTGCATCTTAAACAGAAAATTTTGCGTGTAAAATAATATGTAATCGCAACGACGAATTTGCTCGTTTGCAGCCGGTCTTTTCAAATTTTACTCCATTGTAGTTGAGCGCTTTACCACGGGCGGTAAACATGGTAAATGAAGTTCAACATCCCGTATTTTATATGTGGCTAAAACTATAGTTTGTCTCACTTATGGTGCATAAAATACTTCTCAAGGAATAAAACGTTGTTGACATAAATCATACTTTGTTTTGTTTTCTATCGGTAATTAATCTTGCTACTTTTTACTCAACAGTAGTTGATAAAGTTTTTCGTCAAAAGGTTAGCTGACTGCGACATTTTCATTTATATGTTGCTGACTTTTATATTTGATGATAATGATGTAATCATATATTTATTACATCAATCCAATTTTACCTCTGCATTTGAAAATCAATCAATTCCCAAGAATCTTTGAAGAATACGGCAATTATCATAATGACATTGTGTGTCGTGAAGTTCTAAAATTAAGATGAATTTCTCCCATCGCTCTAAAATGACATGCCTTCAGCATATATTTGAACATCTTATTGAGTAAATAATTCCTTGTAATATGCCATGTGGTCATCGATTTATTTCGACTTTGGATTTGCAATCTTCTTTAATTAACAAATCGTATTTACTTGGGTGGTATGTCTAATGGCGTTGAATAAAGTGTTCACGTGGAATTTCCTCTTCTTATACTTTTTCTTAAATAAAAACACAGACCATGTACCTGATTCGCAAATGACCTATGTAGGTGTAAATTGTTTGTAAAAACCTCTATCAAACGCATTGAATGCAAAATTATGCCACTATATTTTCATTGTAGTCCAACTAACACAAATTGTATAAAGTCATATATACATTCTTGACATTAAATATATAATATATTTTTTCTGTTGGTTTCCATCTTGAATAATCCGCCATATCTCAGTATATATATGACAACTCCAGGAAGGTATGTTTCTTCATATTTGTAACTATACATGTAAACTTTAAACCAAGACCCAGACCTGTATTTTAAAGTACATGTGTATTTTAATACTTGCATGTCCAAATGTAGTAATATTAGTTGGCAACTTTGTAAAGCTTTATCTCTAGAGCGATAATCAAGTAAGTCTGACTCGAACTTTTTAAATACAAAATGAAATATCAAATGATTATCTTTTTTTTTGTAAGTCTACTGTATTTACATATGTGACCGTCCAGCCCGTATGAGCAGTTAATGCCAGAAACTTCATTTTGCGCTACAGGTGAAAATACATGTCAAGGTCATAATTTGCCGAAATTGATTTTTTGACAGATTCACAATCCTAGTGCATACTACAAAATACCAGCAAAGTTTCATTTCAAGAAAATAATAGGAAATGTGAAATATATCGGCATATTTTTAAGACGATCAACAGTAAATATAGGGCTTACTAATCTTTGAACGCGTTTATCTCAGTTACACGTTTTACTCCCTAACAACCTTTGACGGACCATAACTTGACTTCTGGAAATCGTGTGTAGTTCATTAAGGTTCCATTTTAATCCTTAAAGCATGGTCTTTGCAAATGATTAAAAAAGTGAAAATGACAAGAGCTGGTATTTACTGCTGTTTAGGCTGGACGGTCACATATGTATAGAATTTATATTTTGTTACACATAAATAACTGCCATTTTAGCACAATCCGTCTTATTTTGCCAGCTGCTATTGCATTTGAAAATCAATATTTTGCAACATTTGCAATTTTTCGTAAGCAAAATCAACATGCTGTCATGTGTAATACCGTATGAAATATTACATCCGGCTTGACAAGAAGGCTGTGGATTGATTCAGCAATGGAAATACATAATGATGCGATACATTAATATTTCAAAGATAATATGGTACTAGTCATGCTAATGCTTGTCCAGATGCTTGTTTAGATGTCATTGCCCTGCTGAGCTAATGGAAGCAAAATTATGGCGTAGTTTGTGAACTCTTATAGAGACGCTTTCGTTTAGAAGAATTCAAACTATATTTGGCATGTATCAAAGTGACAAGCTGTGATAAAAATAAACATATACCTTCATAAGCTATTTTTTATTATTTACTTTTTAGTGTTTATTAACCAGAAACAAGGATTAGAAATATATAAAAACAATTATTGCAATAGCAACAATTTATGAGTGATATATTATATATTGTGTAAAGCTAAAACAGGTACAGGGGAACGGCCTGTATTTCACAGGTCGGAGTGCCCATATCTCTTACGAAGCGTCTGGGCTACATCCCACAATGTGTTATATTTGCGGTGAGGGGTATTCCATACCTCCTTCCCCGCGAGTCTGTTACCTTCCCAGCCTTAAAGAAAGCCGGTAACCCACTTAACACCTGGGTGTAGAGGAGCATATTAGGATAAGTATCTTGCTCAAGGACACTACACATGCGGCCCACCGGATTCAAACCCACGACTCTCAATGCCCGGTGATTAACAGTCGAATACTCATCAGCTATGCCACGCATGTCCCATTGTGTACTTACTACAAAATTAAATACGCCTGAATAAGAACATCCCAACTCCAATAGCTCCCTTCTGTTATTTATACTTATAAAATGTAAATGCATACAAACCTCTGAAAATGCTTTCAACTCACTAAAATAGCATTTCCATGTCAATATCCTAATCATAATGTCACATTTGACCCTGTAGTTGACTTGTTTAGACATTGTTAGATAATTTTTATAGTACCCCAACTCCATGAGCTTCCCTTTTGCAACTATATGCTAGAAAAAGTATCTAACAGTGTCTAAAAAAGTCAACTACAAGGTCAAATGTGACTCTTTGATTGGGATAAAGATATGGAAATACATTTTAGTGATTTAAAAACATTTTCAGAGATTTGTATGCATTTATATTTTACAGAACTTAACAGAAGGTAGCTATTGGAGTTAGGATGTTCTTATTCTGGCGTATTCAATTGTTATTCAATTATGAAATAAGTTATGGAACAGAAAGTTAATGTGTTAAACTGCTTAAACAAAATCACCAGCACCCCGAAAAAAATGGAAAAACGGAGGGAAAATTGACAGTGACAATTATCAAGCCAGTCTTTGTCTCTGATTTCTCCAGAAACGTTTTAATTTAAGCTAACATCAGATTTGTTTTAGAAAAACTGTACATTGATGATGCAAACAACATTAAAAAAAACGAAATTGGATTTTTACTCATATTTCACATACAAAGCAGTATTTTTCCCTTTTTTGAAAAATGTAGCTCCTAACAGTAAAATTTAAACCTCACATCGTGTTAAGTCAATGTGGATTAAGAACACTTTTTATAACATTACCATTTACAATTTGCTTAATTTTATGTAGAAAAAATTCAATCAGTTTGCTAAAAAATGCTGAACAAACTATAATTTTTACAAGGCAAAAAAAAGAGGAAAATTTATATTTTTTATATTTGTTTTCTTACTTGTTAAAAATATTCTTCTTAAAGATCTCACACTTCACCATATCTCAAAATCCTCCTTCCGACAATTTTGGACTTACCTTAATATTTAAGATGTATCTTGTTGAGATAATCATAAACCCAGTATGGCTTTTTTTATTAATATATGAAACAATAACAACAAGATATCAAATTAATATTTGAAATATGCAGACGCTGATATGTGATAGACTGCTAGCTTATTACCACATGATTAATGTGCTTCTACTTTTATCTTTATATATAAAGCTTTTAGATTAATCAATGTAGCATATTACTCATATCCCAGACAGTTTTCAACAGTTTTCATTTCACATCTCCCACCTATTTTGTCTTTGGTTCAATGTTCAATTTCTCGTAACCTCCACTTTTGTACTTTGATTTTTTTTAAAATTTCTATTCACATTGTTAATTAAAACAATTTATGCACCTGCCGATGTACGGTGAATCTCAATATCTTGTTTTCGATTATGCCCTCCTGTCGCTGCCTATAGAACTATCATTAACACTCATTTTCACGCTACCTTAAAATGGTTTCCGGATCATTAGCTCAGACTCGTTTCAAAAATGCAGAGTGTATAATGTTTGAAAACTCACAAAAAAGATCTTTGCATCTGAATAATACATAAATGTATACCTAAGCACTTGCAGATAAAAGCTTTTCTTACATGTTATATCAGTAATCTCAAAATGAAAGAAAGGTTTTAGTAGAACTTTTCACATTATCAGAGTCAATGAGATGTAACGAGGGAGTGTTAAGCTCAATTCATACTCGGCCGCCAAACAACACTTTTCCTACCAAACATTTGGTCGTGACGTAAAAATGACGAGTGACTCCAAACAAAACAACTTCAATACCGAGTTCAGACCTAGATTGCACATGTTATTGAATTGCCATATAAATTGGACCAAATGTTTGCTAATCGTTCATAGTTTAAATTCGATGGCAAATATTTGGTGACGTCACGACCAAATGTTTGGTAGGAAACATTTTGTTTGAGTATGAATTGAGCTTCAGGCTAGTCAAGTATCCGGATGATAAAAGGAGGTTTGAATTTCTTTTCTTCGTATTTGTTTACTTAATTTTCAGACGTTCTACGTTATTTTTGGCGACAACAAGCCTCAAAAAGGCCGTCAAGAGTTTGATATAATAGGCAAAGGGCGTCATGGGCGTTAGTACGGCATTATCGACGTAAAGGTCAGCGCAAAAGGACGTCAATGTCGTAAGATTCGGCATCAACGGAGTAAGTGTCCGCGTTGATGGCGTAAAGCTGTAAAACGAACGCATTCTGACTTATCCCTTATTTGAGTTCTCTTTATTTTCACATGTTTTTATTTTATCACGATTCTTACATATTTCGGTAAAAAACGTAAAACGAGACGCTGTTAGTAGAAAAAAATATGTTTAATTCGTGTATCAGTAGTTTCTTACTACCTTTTCCCCAACAGCTTAGACTCATTCCTTTGTATTTTATAGAACATGCAGTATATTGCCAAGTTTCATAATAGTAAATGTGTCGTTGTTCTTAGATTTATTTTCTAAGATTAGACTCTTTTAATTTGATTGAACGTACAGTATGTTATAATGTTTATAATAATTGTATGTGGGTCGTTCTTGGCAGATTGACGTGAATTCTTCCCATGGGTCAAAACTGGAATTTTTTGCACACATGAAATTGTCTTCCGCATATATTTGAACATCTTATTGGGTCAATAATACTTGTTAAACGCATTATAGCCATCCATTTATTTCTACATAGGATGAGCGAATTCGGATGAGCAATCTCCTTAAATTACCACAAGTGTATTTACTTAGGTGCTACCAGTATTTGCTCTAGCGGCATACAATATAATGTTCTCGTGGAATTGGTACAGGAATGTTCTCTTGCCTTACACCACGCAAGGCATGCAGAAGCTACTATACTTTTATCAGCACTAAATAGGCGAGAATTATGAGGTTTTCTTCATCCGCAAGTAAACATAATCCCACTTACACGCGCGCCGTAGACACTGATGTGCGAGTAACAAATACAACGCGCGCTGCGTCCATTGCAGTTGTGCTGTGTTAAGCTACGCACGCGTTTATCTGTATCAATTCACGACGTGAAGAGGCCCGCCTATTTAGTGTTGATTAAAGTATAGGAGCCGCTTCAAAACTGAAACGGTTCTAGGCGGTTCTGGTTGGTTCAATCAGAATAAACAATAGCAACAACTGCCCAACCCGGCAGCATCGGCATATGGTTACGTTTTGAAGCGGCTACGAAATTTGAAAAGAGCAACATTTAGAATAAAGGGGGGAAAAGGAAATAGATGTTATTTTTTGAATATGGAAGCTAAGGAAAAGAAATCGTAAGACAGAGATAATATTGAAAAAATATTGCAATGCATATTATTACTTTATATGTTACTATCATAATAAAGTAATGTGCAGAATCGATAAGTAAATATTTACATAAATCGCTATCAGATTAATATAAAATTGCGTTTAAAAAAAAGTAAAAAGCAGTATTAAATGCATCTGATGAAGATTTAATTCTAAGTGTCTTATTTCTCAATTCTAATATCATTTTGAGAAATTTACATAAATCGCTATCCGATTAATATAAAATTGCGTTTTAAAATAAGTACAAAGCAGTATTAAATGCATCTGATGAAGATTTAATCCTAAGTGTCTTATTTCTTAATTCTCAGAAGGATTAAATAAAAACTGACTCTATCGATTATATGCATTTTTACCGAATATGTATGACAAAAAGTACCATTGTAAATTAAAGTGTTATAGATAAGATAAATAGTTAATGACTAGTAGATTTCAAACCTTGTGAACTTCTCTCTAATGAAGATTTGTATTTTGGCTACAGGAAGTTTTATTGCTGTTGTAGTTGTGTGAATTAAGATCCAAGTAGCAACTTTTTTAATCTTTAGTATATTTCCAATTAAATACAATGACAACAAGCTGATGCATATAAAAGTTACATTTGAAATATGAAGACACTTTATCTGATAGAATACATTACTGCATGATTAATGTGTTTACTTGCATCTTTATCTAAACCTTTGGATTATCAATATAGCACATTGATCTGTCGGTTCTATTTTTGGAAAGAAAAATCTCTGAAATGTTTATTAGAATGGTTTGTATCTACCACTTTAAAGATGAAC
>JXSR01S007002.1:41705-55786 GCA_000969725.1 Ophiothrix spiculata | reverse complement strand
CATGTGTATTTTAATACTTGCATGTCCAAATGTAGATTATTAATATATGGGCAACTTTGTGAAGCTTTATCTCTAGAGCGATAATCAAGTAAGTCTGACACAAACTTTTTAATTTCAAAATGAAATATCAAATGATTATCGTTTTTTTTTTGTAAGTCTACTGTATTTACAACAAACATATGTATAGAATTTATATTTTGTTACACATAAATAACTGCCATTTCAGCACAATCCGTCTTATTTTGCTAGCTGTTATTGCATTTGAAAATCAATGTTTTGCAACATTTGTAATTTTTCGTAAGCAAAATCAACATGCTGTCATGTGTAATACCGTATGAAATATTACATCCGGCTTGACAAGAAGGCTGTGGATTGATTCAGCAATGGAAATACATAATGATGCGATACATTAATATTTCAAAGATAATATGGTACTAGTCATGCTTGTCCAGGTGCTTGTTTAGATGTCATTGCCCTGCTGAGCTAAATGGAAGCAAAATTATGGCGTGGTTTGTGAACTCTTACAGGAACGCATTCGTTTGGAAGAATTCAAACTATATTTGGCATGTGTCAAAGTGGCAAGCTGTGATACAAATAAGCATATACCTTCATAGCTATTTTTGATTATTTAGTTTTCAGTATTTGCTAACCAGAAACAAGAGTTAGAAACAATTATTGCAATATCAACAATTTATGAGTGATATATAAGATATTGTGTACTTACTACAAAATTATTATTCAATTATGAAATAAGTTATGGAACAGAAAGTTAATGGTAAATCATGTCAAACTACTGGAAGATTTTAAACCTTTTTCACAACACAAAAGTTGAAAATATACCTTGGGAATTTTCAAACTCAAATTTTTAAAATTCCGAGGTATGTTTTCAACCTTTGTGTTGTGAAAAAGGTTTAAAATCATCCATTATGTTATACCAACACAGATGAACTTTCATGAACATGTCAAACTACGTTTAAAGAAAAAACAACCAATCACCATCTTCCCTCAAAAATGGCAAAACGGAGGGGAAGATGGAAAGAACAATTATCAGTCTTTGTCTCTGGTTTCTCCAGAAACGTAGTTTTAAGACAAAACCACATTTGTTGCAGAAAAAAATCATTGAAGAACAATTGATATATTGAAACATGAACTTTAAAAATATGCATTGATGATGCAAATAATAATAAATTGAATTTTTACACATATTTCACTTAAGAAGTATTTTGTTTTCCTTTTTTGAAAACTGTATAGCTTCTAACAGTAAAAATTGAAACCTCATATCGTGTTAAGTAAATGTATATTAACAACACTTTTTATAAAATTTCCATTCACAGTTTGCTTAATTATGAAGAAGATAAGCAAATGCAAATCTCCTTTTCCAGTATCCAATCAGTTTGCTAAAATGCTGAACAAACCGTTTTTTTACAAGGCACCAAAAACGCAGAATATGTATATTTTTCAAATTTGTTTTCTTACGAAAGAAACTAATTTGTTAAACATATTCTTCTTAAGAAACTCACACTTCACCATATCTCAAAATCCTCCTCTCGAGCATTTTGGACTTACCTTAAAATATGTATCTTGTTAAGATAATCAAGAACCCAGTATGGCGCTTTATTTTTAGATATATGACACCATAACAAGAAGATATCAAAATAAATATTTGAAATATGTAGACGCTGATATATGATAGACTGTTAGCATATTACCACATGATTAATGTGTTTCTACTTTTATTTTTATCAAAGATTAATCAATGTAGCATATTTCTCATATCCAATACAGTTTTCGCATTTTTTTCATTCTACATCTCCCACCTAATTTTCTCTTTGCTTCAATGTTCAACTTCTCGTAACTTCCCCTTTTGTACTTTATTTTTTTTAAATTTTGTATTCATATTGTTAATTAATAAAATTTATACACCTGCTGATGTACGGTGAATCTCAATACTTGGTTTTCATTATCAGTCCAACTCGATTATATCCTTTTGTCTCTGCCTGTAGAACTATTATTAATACTTAAGGCATTTTCACGCTACCTTAAAATGGTTTCCGGATCATTAGCTTAGACTTGTTTAAAAATGCAGAGTGTATAATGTTTTAAAATTCCCGAAAAGGTCTTACACCTTCTGAATAATACATACATGTGTGTAGCTAAGCACTAACGAATAAAAGCGTTTCTTACATGTTATATCAGTAATCTCAAAATGAAAAAAAGCTACATAGGCCTTGTATAACATTTTACATTATTAGAGTCAATGAGATGTTACGAGGGTGTGTTAGCAAATCAAGTATCCGGATGATAAAAAGAAAATTTGAATTCCTGTTATTTTCCTCGTATTTGTTTACTTAATTTCTAGATGTTCTACGTTATTTTTGGAGACAACAAGCCTCAAATTGGTCATCAAGGTTATTAAGTTTGATCTAATAGGCAAAAAGCTTTAGGGGCGTTTAACACGGCGTTGTCGGCGTAAAGGTAATCGCAAATGGACGTCAATGGCGTACGATTTAGCGTCGATGGCGTATGTATCCGCGTTGACGGCGTGGGATCCCAGCTTTAAAATGACACCAAAGTCATAAGTATAGGACATTTCGTTGTAAACTTATGTGCGAAAATATTTTAGATGGTAAGCCCGATTGAAATTTTGTTTATTCTGAGAAAAACGGGTTTAAAGTTAGGTGTAATTACAATGATTGCAGTCAGCTGACGATGGTCGTAGCAGCAAGGTACATTTGTTGACAAGCAAATAACGCCTTATAGGGGAAAAGCTGTGAATATTCAGTGATAAATAAACCATATTTGGCTAGCTAAGGTAACAACGACGGTGTTGATACCAAAACCACATGAATGGGTTATGGTATACGGTCAATCAAGCTCCAGCAAAATGAGTGTAAACTTGAGCTTACACGGAAAACATTGACGTCAATGATATGCTGATGCTGGAATGGACCTAGTCAAAATAATCATCAAATTTGCATAATTATTTAAAATGCGTTTTTGAAGATGTAATTTTCCTTCCACAATATACTTTAAAGAGAGTATATATTACCTTTTGCTGTAACGCGTCACGTACCATATACTATATATGAGTACTCTTTATTTTTAGTTTTTTTACTTTATCACGGTTCTAACATATTTCGGTAAAAAACGTAAAACAAGACGTTGTTAGTAACACATATGTTAAATTCGTGTATCAGTATTTTCCTATTACCTTTTCCCCAACCTCTTACACTCATTCCTTTGTATTTGATTAAATATATAGTATATTGGCAAGTTTCATAATTGTAAATGTGTCGCCGCTGTTCTTAGATTTTTGTAATATAAAATGATTTATTATTTTCTAAGATCCTTTTTTATTTGATTGAACACATAGTATGTTTTAATTTTCATAATAATACATGTGCCGTTGTTGTCAGATTAACTTGAATTTCTCCCATGGGTCAAAACTGGAGTTTTTTCCACACATGAAGTTGTCTTCCGCATATATTTGAACATCTTATTGGGTCAATAAGACTTGTTAAACGCATTATCTCCATCGATTTATTTCTAAATAGGATGAGCGAATTCGGATGAGCAATCTCCTTAAATTACCACAAGTGTATTTACTTAGGTGCTACCAGTATTTGCTTTAGCGGTATGCAATATAATGTTCCCGTGGAATTGGTACAAGAATGTTCTCTTGCCTCAGTTACACCACGCAAGGCATGCAGAAGCTGCTATACTTTTATCAGCACTAAATAGGCGAGAATTGTGAGGTTTTTCTTTATCCGCAAGTAAATATAACCCAACTTACACTCGCGCCGTAGATACTGATGTATGAGTAACATATACAACGCGAGCTGCGTCCACTGCAGTTGTGCTGTGTTAAGCTACGCACGCGCTTATCTGTATCAATTCACCATGTTGATCAAAGTATAGCGGCCGCTTTAAAACTGAAACGGTTCTAGGTGGTTCTGGTCGGTTCAATCAAAATAAACAATAGCCACAACTGCCCAACCCGGCTCAGCATCGGCAGATGGTTAAGTTTTGAAGCGGCTGCTAAATTTGAAAGAGCAACATTATGAATAAAGGGATAAAAAGTGAAGAAGATATTAATTTTTGAATGTGAAATCTAATGAAAAGAAATCGTAAGACAGAGATTATATTGAAAAAATATTGCAATGCATATTATTACTTTATATTTTACTATCATAATAAAGTAATGTGCAGAATCGATAAGCTAATATTATTTCGAGAAATTTAGATAAATCGCTCTCCGATTAATATACAATTGCTTTTTAAAATAAGTAAAAAGCAGTATTAAATGAATCGGATGAGGATTTAATCCTAAGTGTCTTATTTCTCAATTCTCAGAAGGAATAAAACTGACTCTATCGATTATATGCGTTTTTCATTTTTTTTGTTTTATTTCCACGATACAATGTGAATTAAAGTGTTAGTTCATGACTAGTAGATTTAAAACATTGTGAACTTTTATGTACTCTAATGAAGATTTGCATTTTGGCTAATAAGCTATGTCATTTATAAAGGTCTTTTACACTTGGAACAGGAATTTTTGTTGCTGTTGTTGTTGTGTGAATTAAGATCCAAGTAGCAATTTATTTCATATATTTCCAATAAAATACAATGGCAACAAGCTGATGTATATAAAGTAACATTTGAAATATGCAGACAATTTATCTGATAGAATACATTACTGCATGATTAATGTGTTTACTTGCATCTTTACCTAAGCCTTAGGATTATCAATATAGCACATTGATCTGTCGGTTCTATTTTGGGTTGTATCTACAACTTTAAAGATGAACACAAAACACTGAACCCGATAATAGCTGGAATTATTTAACATTACGATTTGATTCATAAATTAACTGTTCATAAAATACAAAATTTACATTATACTTAGGAAAAGTTAGGCAAGTTAGACTAATTTACATTCACATTGATTATTTTGTACAATTTATATACCTGCGGATGTATGGTGAATCTCAATTGATGATACTTATTATCACTCCAAATCATGCACGTTCTGCTACCTTTGCCTGTAGAACTATTAATAGTTCCTAAAAAGCAATTAGAGGAAACCATTATCACGCTCACTTAAAAAGGTTTCCGGATCGTTTACTTTTCAGATTCGTTTCCCAAAATGAGGAACATGTGGTATCTAAAATTAAGTAAAACGTCTGTGCACTTTCTGAAAACACACATAAATATACATCAAAGTATATAACAGCTTTTTACAGGTGATCAAAATGAAAAAAATAAATAAATTAAGTATGCTGCATCCAGATCGTAGGGCATGCTTGGATAAAAACTTACAATGCTATTCCTTCATCATTGTAACAAGAATACTATATACTTATTGTTTTTCCTTACGATTTTTTTACTATTGAAGACTTTTAGTAAGTAAAAAGTTGTCACCCAATTACAACAGAATCATCTGGTTTTTACCTGTTTACCCAGTGTAATGGCTAATAGGGCAACAGTGGTCAGCAAACACCTTTCGAGTGTGCTGATAAATCAGGGAGGCATAGAACACTTAATCCCCTGTGTTTAAATAGTTTATAATGGGATTACAACGATTCAGATTATACTATACTTAAGACCTATTTCTTCAACATAGATTTAAAACAATAATGATAATAATGGTTATAAGGTAATGATAAGTCCAAATAAACATTTACTTAACCTGTGGTATTACTGACCACAATCTTGGTTTGCATGCCATTAGTACAAAATAAGACCATATATTGTCAAAGTATAACATACTTTAAGAAAATAGCACTTAGTTAAACGAAAATACCAATTTCAACACATCTTTTACTTGTAAATAATTTCTGTCTAGCAAATATTTTTGCTAGCTGCTGATGCCTTTTGATATTTACAAATTTGCCACAATCAAACAAAATGTGTTGTCATATTATATTGTCAGTCATTCATACTTGTTATATATAATTTCCCACTTGTGGATTAAACTTGAAAGGGAAAATGCACAGTGATGCGATACATTAATGTTTCAAAGGTAATATGACATCCGTCACGCTAATGCTTGTCTACGCCACGTTTCTCTGATGTTATTGCCCTGCTGAGCTAATGGAAGCGAGATTATAATGGAATTAACTTGTGGTTTGGTAAGTCTGATGGGGACACGGGATGGAGATACATTGTTTAGGCAGAATTCAGCATTACGAGCTGCATACTGTTAGAAATAGTTTCCGTACATTTACGGACTTTTCAATACTGTTCCGTAAACTGTAAACTTATTCATCCACCTACACAACAAAATTTCTGGACACCTGTTTACGGATATTTTAAGCAGTGTGTTCACAATGACAACATGTGAACGAGTCGAATTACTTCGTAATTAATTGAATAACATGCTTTACAAATTGGACTTTTCGGTGTTTACTAACTTCAAAAGGGTGTTTAAAAATTATGTAGTTGCCATTAATATGCAAAGAAATTGTGCACTTAAGAACACAGTGTTTTATTGATGATACAATTTAATAAATACAGTGTATGGCAAATTAGCCGTTGATTCTTGTGATGCCCTGAAGAACACATGAGGGATTATCTCATCAACTTATCAGATTTAGTTTAGATTGGATAAAAAGGATTGGCTCCCAGAGTTGACATTTCTTCTTTATGTAAATATCTCTGCTAATACCATTCTGGGAAGATAAACAGATCAAAATCTAGCATTGCCCTTGATGTTGGTGTAAAATCTGCATCTGGATAACATTACAATAAAGGGTCTAACAAAATAGCAAATTCCCCAATTAACATTTCGGTGGAGCTATTAATAAAAATCAGACTACTGTAAGGTTTTTCTAAATATATAGAGAAACTCAATTGAGAGCATGATTATTATATTAGCAGATTGCTTTGAATATTAAACAAGCTAGTCGTGATCCACTTTTCATTTCCAAGGTTGCCTCTATCAAAATTAAGTTTTTTTAGCTATAAGAATCCTTGACTGTTGAATGAAACAAACCCAAAACTATTCTGTCAAATGGGCTTGTATTTTCCAGCAAAGGGAGAAATTGCGCCATTTCCAATTAATGTCGGGACGTTGTTCCTGCTAACTTAAAGGTTGTATAGTGCACCATTGACGCAAGAGCTGAGAAAATTGGCGCAACACGTATCTGTAAATTTTCTTACTGTATTTAGTCAATTTACAGCATCATCACTTCATTTTGGTACAAGCATATCCTCGACTTTTCTAAAATTAGCGCAAGGTCAAAACCTTTAGAGAGAACACTGTCCTCGGGTCCTTCTAATTACAACTCAGTATAGTAGCCAATGGATTTTTTTTAAAATGCTTGTAACTTGTAAACGAATGGTCGGAGTATAGTGAGAACTCATGAACTTTCATCACACGTTCATGTTGTACTTCTATTTTTATTTAGCATTAGAGAACGGGTGAGGATTTCGTTAAATCAGAATCATAGAATACACATTTAACACTGAAACAACAAAAATATTGAACTATTTCACCAGAGTTACCAAATTTGACATGTTTCCATTTTCTTCACGTCCTTGACGCCTCATTTATTCACGTGGATCAAATCCTGCAAGTAACATCCATAATGATGCGAAACATTTATGATTCAAATATAATGAAGGTAGTTGTCTAGACCATAATGCTCTGTTATTCCCAGTTGAACTAATGGATTCGGGATTATAATTAGCTTTTGGTAAGTCATGCGTTACTTGTATTATGGCGACATCTTGCTATTTGGATAGATTTCTAGATTTAGAACTATCTTGCAATAGTAAAAATTTGTAGAATGAACGAAAACAAACTGATTGCTTTGGCGCTTTTTATTACAAATAGATATGAACTAACCAGAAAAACAATACGGATATTACAGGATACAGACTATACAATTACAATATTTTTACTACTACGAGTAATAATTGATGAAAAGACTAACTAAAAAAATGTATCTAAGAACACAATTTAAAACAATGTTGTTTTTTGTTTTTCTAATGACAAATGATTTGATATGGATACGTAAACAAATACAGCTTATATGTCTAGAGAGCTGCTGATTTTATATGGTGTTCCTATTTCCATTAACAATAAAATATAACAGTATAATTAAGCGAACAAACAAATGTCTCAATGGGTTGAATTCATAAAAGTAAGCAATTGTTTTTCTATGGCTTCTACTTAAATTTATGTCCATGTATGAAAAGTAAAAGCTATATATTGAATTTGGTCTTTTATGTATTAACAACTAAAAGTGAAAATCCTTCCTTTGTGCGCCATTAAACGACGCCGTGATTTTAATACCCAAAACCTTTTGCTGTAATATGATATTTCTTGATTTATTTCCTTGTCGAAAACAAGCTTATGGCTCATTCTACTAACTGTTTTTTACTTGAAGCAAAAAATCAGCTTTTTATTCTGCAATATGAGCAGGTTTTTTAGTATTACGTGTGTAACTTGGTGCATTAGAAGTATTTCCCCAACAACAATTTGTCTATCCGTGCATGAATTAGCTCATGTTTTAATTCAAAAATCCACAAAATTGCTCAAAATTGTCATAAATGTTACTAGACGTTTATAAAATCGATGTGTTAAACATCCTTACGATAGATCTGTGTAAAAACGTAATACAAGATTTGCTAACACGTAAGAAAATGTTTCCTTTTAAATTATTTAAAAATATATTCCGATCCCGTGCGATGTCACAAACGTTACCGAATCTTGATGATTATGTTGTTAAAACGAGAACACAAGTACAAGGGTTATCAAAATGTACCACCATTTTGACCAGTCCTTAATTTTCCTGTATTTTACTTCGCTTACTTAGATTTTAGTCCATATATTCTCACTTCATCAATAAATAGACACAACCGGTAGTGACCACTTAAAGATAGTAAAAACATGTATTTATCTTGAGCAACATGTAGGCCTATGGATTTTTTAAACATGAAAACTTGAAAAAAGTGAATGAGATTTCGAGGTTTTTATATATTGAAAATGCGGCCGTTAAGCTCACACCAGCTGTAAAGTCGACTTTGGGTTATTTTCACTCTTTTTACCAATCTGCATGCTATACGACAGCCACTAGATAAGTTATGGTTATGGTCCGTCAAAGTTTGTCGTGAAGTAAAAGATGATAAATACATTCCAAAATCAGTAAGCTACATGTATATGCTTTTCTGTTGGTAGTCATTCCAAGATTTGAATTCATTTTTTTTAAATAAATCGTTGCATTGTTTGAACAACAGTATGGTCTTGTGAATCCGCAAAAACATTGTTGGTTTCACATAGTTGTGATGACTCACCCCGAAAAGGGGGACTTTACGACAGAAAACTTTTCAAGATACACGTGAAAATAGGCAGCAAAAAGTGTAGGAAATCATAAGAATTTCCAGCACATTTTCTGTTGTAAAATGTGATCGCTTGATCAATTTCAACACGCAAGGTGTCATTTTAAAAATGAAAAAAATCAGAATTGTATCATCTTCAAAGTCCCCCCTTTCGGGGTGAGCCATCACAATTATTACAAACTTTTACAAACACAGGAAACTGATACAGTCTCATATTATTCATATTATTACGACCTTCCATAAGGAGGAGTTAACGCACCGAGAGGAAGATCACATATTGTCAAAATATCATTACATTAAACAAGGCATGGAAGAAAAAACACAATCTCATGTCAAAGAAAGCGTCGAGGCTAAATCACATAAACCAAAATCTCCAAATCAATTCATCCCGTTAAAATTAGATGTCAGCATTGGATGCAATAACCCAAGGCTGAGAGGATTCAGATTTGATCAGACGTATAACCTGACAGTTTTCAAATAAAAAGCATCACAAAGTCCAGATAAATTGAATTTCTGGTTAAGGTTAATTTGATATCTGTTCGACAATCCCTTTCGATGTTTGCTAATTTGCTTATATTGTAGGAGATGTGTGTGTTATGTAACATAACAACGTTTGATATGTCTTATACGTGTGAAAAACGCACTCTATAAATTATGTAAAATGTATTTAAGATGTACTATTTTATCTAGATAGAAAAAGATGATCAGGGGAAAACAAGAAAAAAAAAAGAATGTCATTTGCTTACAAAACATTCTACTCACGTTTGAAGAAACAACTTATAGATGATACACAAAAAAATCATCAAATATGTATATAGTAATTTCCATTTAATCTGCTCCGGTGTAAAATTAGCAATTGATATTATCCATTTTTCTTTAAATATAACACAGTGTCAATATAAAATATTGAAAAAAATTTATCCTTTTAAAGTTGACCTTTTAAGTTTTCAATATTTTATAATGAAACATCTCTATTTTCATATATCAAATTAAGCTGTTATCTAGTAAAATCAGTCGAGCTGTGAGACTTTTATTGAGGATCGGATATAATGCTAAATCAGACAAGGTGTTAACAATCACTTTTGTCGTTGACCTAGTATTTTTATATCAAATTCAAAATCTTGATAATTTTTTTTCCCATTAATATCAAACATCGCCTGATTCAACATTACTATTTGTCGTCCTTCTTATATATATTAGGTAGAGGTTGATTCCAAAGTAACGGTTGTGACCGAATAATGAAAAAAAAACCCATTTTTTACATTATATCCCATTATATCCCTGAGTTTGTTGTTGATAATGGTGCTCAATGGTGGGGTTAAGACATTCAGGTGTTATAAATTAAATGTATTATTTGGTTTGGTAACGTTTGTGACATTTCAGAATTAAAACATGTGCTCATTCATGCACGAATAGAAAAACATGATTTATGTTTGGAAAGTACAAATACAAAAGTTGCTTGAAGCCAAAAAAGTGTAATTATCCGTGGAATGAGTCTATAATGTAAAGGAGGTTTCAGACTAACTGTCGTTGCACACACGACGTTGCGGCAGACGACCTAAAATTTGCAATTTATAGTTGTAATACTGTAGCAAGACACATTTGCATATTGTCGCAATGGTCTGTCGCAAGAAGAGTTGAATTTATCACGACAGGGTAATCGATATATCGGCTTGTCGTACGGCAAGCAGATAAGACAATTTCGAGTTTGCGCACTTAAAATTGTTGACGTCACGCTGGTCGTACGACCAAACGACAGGCAAATCTGAAACCAGCTTAACTGTATAATACAGGCCGGACAGAGTGTGGAGGAAGGATCTGGAGTACCCCCTTTATTGAAGGATGAAGTGAAAATGCTTAAGAGCCAATAAAGTATAGAAAGAATCCTGGGGAAGACCAGTTAACTGCAGACATCCTACAGTAATTAGTAGGACTGTGAACATCATGACAAATCTGTATAACAGAAACTGACATCTGGAAGAAATACCCTCCGAGTCAAATGAAATTAAAACCATTGTTCTGTCAAAAGAGTGTGATATGAAAGACATAAAAACAATAGAACAAAAGACAGCTTGATGAAATTCAGCCAAGAGAACAGTCAGGTTTAGAAGCAGGATAGAGGACAACGCTCATCTGCATACTCTGAGCCAGATTACAGGTACGAAAAAACATCACCCTTGAAAATGATATTCCTGCGGAAGGTCATCCTTTTTGAGGTGAGGCCCATTTGCGTTTCATCTCATTCACTTCATCCATACCTAACTCCTTCCTGGTAATCGTTGATTAGAGTTAATTAATACCTTTATTTGGCTAATATTTTCAATTGATTTTATAGGCTAATACATTATCTTCAAAATCATACCAAATTTATGACATTTCATACGATTATTGAAAAGTTGTGACAACATTTGATGCACAATGTACGTATCTCATCCACACCAACCACATTTATGCCTGTTTTCATGTCTGGCTAAATTAGCTTATTGACTTATATTTGTAATAGCGTTAATAATCAATTTTATTCGTGTTAATTCCAACTTGTTTTTGATAAACAATAACTAGCCTTTAAAATCATATAATATTTGTGACACTTCAATGGTTTTTTAAGGAGATATGGCAGAATAATTCATGCACAATTTTCATGATGCCTCAACCTCACCCACCTCAACCTCACCCAACTCCACCCTGGCTAAGTAGCTTTAACGGGTCATTAAGCTTAATTAATCACTTCATTTGGGTTCTATTCCTGATTTCTTGAAAGTCAAATAAATTGTCTTTAAAATCATACCAAAATTTTGACAAAAATTGATGCATAAATCACTCTCCATGTAACAAATCCACCATATATGGGTGCCCACATTAAAAAGAATGACCAGAAGTGACAAGACGAATACAATTAGCTTTGGGTACAACTTGGGAAACAACATGTAAGCATCGTTTTTGAGATGAACATCTCCCATTAACACTCACTACTCAACTTTTCAAACAATGCATAGTTCTAGTGCGAGTACTATCCTATGGTTCAGAAACTTGGAAAACGACCAAGACGTTAAGGCTGCGATTAAATAGAGGTATACGGTATACGGTATTCGCTATACGCTATTCGATGGCTATATTTTATATAGGTACGGCGAGCTATACGTATTTTTGAATAATGCCCTCTTATGTGACCCGGTAGCATCAAATTCACGTGTTCGATTGCATCTATACGCGTGCTCAGGTGAAATTGTGCACCGTATACCCGAATAGTATAGTTCTATGTGATCGCAGCCTCAGGGTCACAGAAGAGCCGTAGCGAGAATCATAGTCGGAATAATTACAAAGGCCTAAGGACGGGGTCAGAAATGAAGATCTCAGAAATACAACACAAGGTCAGAGATATTCTTGAAGAAATCAAACCGAAAAAAATGGACATTGACAGGCCACCTTTTGAGACGTCACGATAATAGATAGACAAACCTAGTAAGAGTACACTAGAAAGACAGGAAGACAAGAGTAGGCGATGCAATGATGACATCAGTAAATTTGGGATCGTTATATCGATTAAGCAAACACAAGACAGAGTGATATGAAAAATTGATGAAGAGGGCTTCGTTCAGCATTGTAACTCAGTCAGGGCCACTCGTTCGATCCAGCGTATACGCTGATTTGAGCAATCACGCTCGATGCAGCGTTGCATTCACGCTCGATGAGGAGAGATGTCAAATGCACACATTTTTGGTCAATATTTCGCTTCACTACACTGTGTCACTCAAAGCTACACTGAATATTTTTTGTTTCTAGTAAATGTCTACAGATTGTCAAACTTTTGACCGGGTCAAAAAAAAATTCACCGGGGAATTCATTTTTGGCAACGGCAAAAGCATCGTTGTACGTCGCAAGTACGCCATATTAAGCGTGACCGCTGGATTGAGCGATGCCAACGTTACTGTCTATTCATTATATCATGAGTGATTAATGTAGAAGCAATATGATTGATAAATAATTGCCTTAATTGTTATCAACTTGTTATCAACAAAATAATGAAACAAATAATAATGGGGAAAATCCTCTAAGATTTGACCAATGTCGGTAATGCCAACATTTACCTAAATGTCTTTTTTGATAACTTTGGAAGCCCAAAGTTACTAAATCCGTCTGTATAGCCATTTCCACATTAAAAACAATTATAAACCTGCACCTCCAATTTCATTTTAGTTATGACCATCTTGTGCACGTGTATTCGAAAAGGAGAAATAAAACCAAAATCTTACCGACAAAAATCATTGTTCATATCAACATGATCAAAGAAACATGGTATTCAACCTTGATGCTCAATTCAATAATCTAATTGAAAATGGTCCTTTCTTCCTTCACAGCGTTGTACTTGAAAATATTTTTTTCCACTTTTCAGTAAATATGCAACAATATTTTGAGATAAAGTCTGAAATTACCTTTGCTTGATTTTTCCAACACAATTAATACCTCTCTATACAGTCATTTCTACAACCATAAATTTCTTATCAAAAGAATCTCTAATTTCATTTTTGTCACGACTATATATGAAACGTATACATATACGTGTATACAACGAAGATACAAGCAAAACGTTAACGACTTCTATTAATTTCTTTGTTCATACAATGCTAAAATTCTATCCACCCTTATACCTAATGCTATTATGTAATAAAAAAAATAGTTTCTTCTATCTTGATAACGTTATTATACTTGATTTCACAGTACATTTTCCACTTTTT
>JXSR01S007002.1:19226-29445 GCA_000969725.1 Ophiothrix spiculata | reverse complement strand
CCATTAACATTAAATTTGCATAAAATTTGGTTCTCTGCCATTTCACACTAGTTTAACCACATCTCACTTGATTTTTATTTTCTGAGCATTCCTTTACCTACAATATTTAGAGGAGACATTAGGGTATCCAATAAGACCAATTGTTATGCTATGGAAAAGGATTTTATGCATAAATTAGCATAAATTACACAAATTTTAAATTAATTTTGACAATTGACCAACTTTCATTTCATTTTTCATTGCAATTTTCACGTTAAATGACATATTACTGGCTGAAACATATTTCTTGTTATATTTTAAACATCTGGTACAAAAATGAAAGGAATAACGCAAAAAGTGTTGATGCTACACTCAAAAATGTAAAGGAACCAAAATCGTATTTTAAAAGCTCTCTCTTTTTTATAAATTATGTAGACGGCGCATATGCCACTCAGTAATGATTAACTCAATGAATTACGCGATCGATATAAACGATACATCGTTACCCGTGTATATACTAGCAGTACTACGGAGACTTGAATGGAACAATTTACAAATCAAAAATGTATTGAAGAATAGAGATTTTATTGCATTTTGTAAAATGGGTATTTTTTTTCCTTGTGGGGGCTTTTTTGGGGGAGCGGTGGGGGTAACTGATCAATGACTTCAATGGGACTGTTTACAAATCAAAATTTATTGAAGGATAGAGCTTTTGTAAAATTGATATTTTTGAGGGCGGGGCCACATTATGCATTGCTTATCTTCGGGCATCCGGAGTACATGGCTTAAAATCTTATTTGACGATCGATACCTAACTTTCTCCACCAGTAACTACCACTGATTAATCCTGAGTCAGATCATAGATGGAAGCATTTGTCACTCTGTCTTTATTTTCTTATAAATGTGAAGTCTAATTCTATAACAACGGGGAACATAGGCATTAATCTCGCTTTCTTACCGTGGTCAGAACTCCTCACAACTTAACCATTAAGAAGGACAATGAAGCAAGTTGAATTGAAGAGCTTGACTTTGGTGAAGATGTCAATGTTTGGACATCTCCACATACGCTCCAGTTTCCAAAATGTTGCCAAAACAAGGCGTTTCCTTTTAAAATCTCCACTGATGCGCCACCATTGGGTGGAGCAAGGAAGACCTTCACTTAAACTTGTTACTATACCATAAACTTCAAGTGGGGGTGATGGATGACAGTTAATAGCCATACTTTTTGGACGCTGATGATAAGACTCAGATCAGCAGTTGTATTGCCGGTGTTGATTAGCTGAGATTGAATTTGGATGTTTCGAGCAGAGCAATGTCATGCACAAAATTACGGTCATTTGGAGCTTTTGATGGATACCGTCTTGATTTTCTTGGGTGTGTTATAGCCGAGCATCCTTCTGATGCCGTTTCCAATATAGCTAGTCCATGAATAAGGGACTTTAGAAATTAATTGAGAGGTCAAATATAATGGTGTGTTTATTATCACTTTATCATTATCTTGATAATAGACCGAAAAGATCAGACTGTAAAGACTAGGAGCGGTGCGCGAGCTTGCTAAAAAGCTATTTGTCTACAAGGCACAGATACGCATTATCATGGAATATGCGTGCACATGCATGCCTTTCCTGGATGAATGCTTCTCCTACCATCCTTGGCCATCTTGATTCCAAAGAAAGACCCTCCAGATCATTGGTGTTGATGAACATAATGAAGAAGAAACAGCCGATAAACTAGCAATTACCAGTGCTGTGGTAAGATGCACACCAGCCAGAGCCCAGCAGAGCTCATAGCTAAGCTTCCATCGCTGTATGAAAAACGTCGCTTTACAAGATCTAGTGTAGCCATGCCTGCTCATGCAGGCTCTCCTTAACAGAACATACTCTTGACAGACGTTTCCTGCACTCTGCTGCGATCAGGATATTGAATCATCTCCCTGAAGTGGCGGTTGGAATCATCTCTAGCAAAGGAGTCCCAGCCTTTAAGGGCCGAGTTCATCAGCATCTGTTGCTTGCTTTTCCTTGATATACATTTCCGTCTTTTAAGTATCTCGGATGCCAAGCTGACAGTTTTTTTCTTGCATCTGCATTCGTCACATTCACTTTTTGCTTTCTTTGTCATGTATGTTTTTCATCAGATTACATCCTCAATCTTGTGGCATTTTTAAATGGTACGTAGCTGAGCAGCAGTGAACCATTGATTAAAATAATAGAACTATATTATTTCCAGAAAAGCTATTGTTCACAATTGCATTAAAATACAAAAAAATGGTCTTCTTCTTGGCGTTTCGGAGATATCTTTTTACTTTCTGTTGGATGCATTTCTGAGCTGTATCGCTGTAGACTGCAATTTGCAAAACATACGTAACAATTGTAGGTTATATATCTAGCAGTACCATTGGAATCTCATTGATAGGCTATTTAAATGCCCCTGTATAGTCCTTTGGGCAATTAGGCGGTTTTGGTTCTTCTGCGCAATCCACTTGGTGTAAGCGCAAGGCGGGCGGGAGCTCTTCCAGAGGTTTTAGCAACATATTTGCATATGTTACTATTGAGGTTGAGGAAACTTGTAACTTGTAAACTTTTGTACTATATGGCAATTCTTGTACATGTTTAAGATGCTGCGAGAGTATTCACCTCTCCCAGAAACTTTTATATTATAGAATATAGACTTCAGGCGGTAAGCTGCTGGAGTCTCGTTGAAGAACAGGCGACTATGCTCAATTCATGCTTGCAACCTGATGGCTGATATTATATTAAGGAAAGCTATGTGAGCTATGTAGGATATCTTTGGTTGCTTGGCGAATTCATCCAGTATACACGATATACTTATTGCAAGGAGTTACCATAAAATGACGGCAAATCATAGATGGAAACATTCTTAAAATCTATTGATCCTCTAGTTTCAATAGCACGATCATGACGATAGCTCTTAATATTCACGTGACTTTGTTAGACTTGTGTGTGGGTTGTCTGTTCTCCTGATGGTTCCATATCCAGGTTGATCCGTAGAAGACACATGGGTGTTCGTGACAAAGTCATGGAACGACTGACCTTAAAACCAAAACCATAAATCATAAGCCCAGATAGTTCATAAACAAGGACTTATAAAACACCACGCAGGCCAAAGTCCACTTCGAATCCCGGCTTCGAATTCAACTTGGCAGCAAATGGTGAACAATTTTACTCTTGACCCAATACTTCAAGAGAAAATGAAGTTTTGTGAGAAAATTTTAACCTCATGCCCAAATATAATGCAAAGGCTGATGATGGGACATTGAAGGCAATCCTGGTCGCATAATTAACTCCTCTGAATTTATGAAGCACATGACCGTGTTATCTGAGTTGAGGGATCGGACATAATTTTTCCACCGGCAGAGTAGTTTTGGTTGGAACATGGATAGAATTAATATAAAAACATCCCCAATTTAAGAATTCTCTTATCATTCATTTTGGTTGTGTAACATGATGTACCGAATAGCGTTGAATTCGCGAAATTATTGGAAACTGGCAATGACACCTTTCTTATGGTTGTTTTGCTTAAACCCTGCTCTGCTAAATTTCATAATCATGATAATGGAACCAAGGTTTTTAAAATCTAGTACTTTTTTATACGTTTTCATGCGAAAGATGTTCAGCACAATACTCAGCTGAGAAAAGTGACCCTTAGCGGTTTGAATTTACAAATGGCGTATTTTATGCTATAAACTACGCCTTTTTCAAAAACGTCGACACCATTGGTTAAAATCAGACCCTTTTTACCCGTTTTTATGATGAGTAGGCTATGCCTACCAATATTTTCCATCTTATTGGTTCTTCCCTCACAGAAAATAAATTGACAATTTTAACTGGTTTATAATGTGCATATTAAAATACAACTCTTAAAAATTGGACACTTTCAAAAAGACCTTTAAAACTCATTTGTTTAAACTTGCATTTGATCATGCTTAAAGTTACTCTTTGAAATGTCTTTATATGTTATTCATGTAGTGTATATCACGTTTGTCAATTTATGTGTTAATGTTCGCTCCTCGGAATAGGCTTGTCTAGATAGATGGCGCATTATAAGTGCATTATTATTATTATTATTAAAAATCATATATAAATGCACATTATTTTGGGAAACAAATTATTTAAGTGTTTTCTTTTTATTTATAAAACATCCATTTCTTTAATCTCAGGTCGTATCTTTGAAATTAAGAAAGGTTGCTATTTACAATTTATTTTAAAGTTCAGGATCAGTTACGAAATAAGAACGCTTCATTCTGTTAACTATCATGGTCGAGTTAATTAATCTAATGAACGCACGGTACCAAACCAATAGTGATTCTTTCTATGATTGTCGTGGGTGGTATTCGATGCACAATTAATTACGTATTGGCCATATGTATGAATATTTTTGATATAAAGTCAAGTTTAAAAAAATGC
Organism: Ophiothrix spiculata; assembly: GCA_000969725.1. Classification (NCBI taxonomy): domain Eukaryota; kingdom Metazoa; phylum Echinodermata; class Ophiuroidea; order Amphilepidida; family Ophiotrichidae; genus Ophiothrix; species Ophiothrix spiculata. The sequence goes on along the minus strand of JXSR01S007002.1, from coordinate 25,042 downwards.
AATTTGTGCATATAGTTTATGGCCTACGAAGTTCAAATTTGGCACACTCAGTATCAACAATGTACTTCATAATCTGAATAAATTAAACCTTCAATAGGGTACCACAAATTAATTTTATGAGTGAAAATTTGAGGTCGTTTCAACATTTCTTACTATTTTTTGTGAATTAATTATGCAAATGAGGTTGATAACACCATCATTTCGTCTAAAAAGTATTATGGTATGAAAGCCTTGATTACCTTTATCAAAATTCAATAAGTCTCACATTTCAGAATGCTTTTGTATTCTGTTTGTAGACAAAACTCTATTACAAGTTTTTGTTTACCAAAAACCTCAATTTTTGTACAAAATTCCGTGTAATTCGAAAAATACTGGCCTACATTTTCCTACACTTCACAGACATACACTTTGGACCCTTTTTAACATTCTTGCAAACAAGATCCTATATATACCCGAATTTCCGGACCAGTGATTTTTGGTGTTTTATCTGCTAGGTTAACATGTATATGCTTTTCTGTTGGTAGTCATTCCAAGATTTGAATTCATTTTTTCTGAAATAAATCGTTGCATGTGTTTTGAACAATAGTAGGATCTTGTGAATCCGCAAAAACATTGTTGGTTTCACATAATTATGACCTTTGCTGACTTTACGACTGTTAAGAGCTGAAAAGGCACATGTTATGTATTTAACTTATCACTAAATTCTGTTAACATGGGAGAATGAAAAATGCGGAATTTCCTTTCCTTTGCTACGACTGAGAGGAATTGTAAATGAAGTAACATTTTAGAGTATAACTAATTTTTCATGTTGAACACTGACTTTCTGTTGATAGAGAAAGGAACTCGCAATTCAACAAACACGTAACACGTTGTAAGTTAATAAATACTGTATTTTGAAACACAAACACAGAAAACTGATACAGCGTCATAAGCATATGGATAGTTTTCAAAATTATTACGGCCTTCCATAAAGAAGGACGGATATAGAGGCCAGCATGTGACGTAGAATACCGTGAATATGGCGGATTGCTCAAGTGCATTCAATAGAAGTGAGACCATAGTATCAAGCACTTCATATTGTCCCATTAAAAAAAATGAACCATTATCGGTAGATTAATTACAGTATTTTATTGAATGGACTGCGATACGCCATATTTACGGGAAAGGTCATCAGTCCAAATCCTTTGTTTGATATCAATCGATAAAAGCATGCAAGGCCTCTATACCGAAAAGAAGATAACAGATTGTCTTAATATCATTACATTAAAGTTTTGAAGGCATGAAAGAAAAAATACAATCTCATGTCAAAGAAAGCGTCGAGGCTAAATCACATAAATCAAAATCTCCAAATCAATTCATCCGGTTAAAATTAGATGTCAGCATTGGATGCAATAACCCAAGGCTGAGAGGATTCAGATTTGATCAAACGTGTAACCTGACAGGTTTCAAATAAAAAAGCATCACAAAGTCCAGATAAATTGAATTTCTGGTTAAGGTTAATTTGATATCTGTTCGACAATCCCTTTCGATGTTTGCTAATTACATTGTAGGATATGTGTATGTTATATACCAAACAACGGTTGATATGTCTTATACGTGTGAAATACACACTCTTTAGATATATAAAATATATTCAAGATGTACTATTTGTGACCGTCCAGCCCGTATGAGCAGTAAATGCCAGAAACTTCATTTTGCGCTACAGGTGAAAATACAAGTCAAGGTTGAAATTTGCCGAAATTGATTTTTTGACAGATTCACAATCCTAGTGCTTACCAAAAAATACCAGCAAAGTTTCATTTCAAGAAAATGATAGAAAATGTAAAATAAATGTGCATTTTCTGAAGCCGATCAACAGAAGATATAGGGCTTACTAATCTTTGAACGCGTTTATCTCAGTAATACGTTTTACTCCCTTTGACGGACCATTACTTGACTTTTGGAAATTGTGTGAAGTTCATTAAGGTGTCATTTTAATCCTAAAAGCATGTTCTTTGCAAATAATTAAAAAAAGTGAAAATGACAAGAGCTGGGATTTACTGCTGTTTTGGGGTGGACGGTCACATTTTATCTAGATAGAAAAAGATGATCAGGAAGGGAAAAAAAGGAAAAACATAACTGTCATTTGCTTACACGTTTAAAGAAACAACTTATCGATGATCCATTAAGTATTAAAAATGTATAAAGTAATTTCCATTTAATCAACTCCGTTGTAAAATTAGCAATTGATATTATCTATTTATATAACACAGTGTCAATATAAAATATTGAAGAAAATTTATAAGTTGACCTTTAAGTTTTCAATATTTTATAACATCCTTATTTTCATATGTCAAATCAAGCTGTTATCTAGCAAAATCAGTCGAGGTGTCAGACTTTTATTGTGGATCGGATATAATGCTAAATCAGACAAGGTGATTTGAATGTGTATATATATAAAATTCAAAATCTTGATAATTGTAATTTCTATAAATATCAAACATCGCCTGATTCAACACTAGTATTTGTCGTATTTCTTATATAGGGTATATTAGGTAAAGGGTGATTCCAAAGTAACGTTTGGTTTGAAACCGAAAAAATGACAAGTTTCATTTTTTACATTATATCATTGGTATTTCTTTAAATGCACTATTTGGTTTGATAACATTTCGTAACGTTTGTGACATTTTTGTGCAACTTTTTCGTAACATTAATTGTGACATTTTAGAATTAAAACCTGTGCTAATTCATGCACGGATAAAAACACTTTATGATTTATTTTTATTTTTGGAAATACTTTCTACGTACCAAGTAACAAATGCATGATTGTAAAACCTCCTTAAGTGTTCGAATAAAAAAGCTTATTTTTTGCTTGAAGTCAAACAAAAGTTTAATTTTCTGTGGATGACCTATAATGTAACTATTACCTATAGGAAACTATACGGACAGACTGGAGGAAGGAGTACCACCTTATTGAAGGATGAAGTAGAAAAACGCTTTAGAGCAAAGTATAGAAAAGCTCCTGGGGAAGACGAGCTAACTGCAGAAATCCTACAGTAATTAGTAGGACTGTGAACATCATGACAAATCTGTATAACAGAAACCTACATCTGGAAAAAATACCCGCCGAGTGGAATGAAACTAAAACCATTATTCGGATCAAAAGAGTGTAATATGAAAGACATAAAGAACAAAAGTACAAAATTTAGCTTGATGAAAATCGACCAAGAGAACAGACAGGTTTAGAAGCAGGATATAGGACATCCGTCCATCCGAATTACTCTGAGCCAGATTACAGGGAAGAAAAAACATCACTCTTGGAAATGATATTCAAGCAGAAGTGACAATTCGAATACAATTAGCTCGGGTAAAATTTAGATAACTATAGCACCGTTTTGCGAGATGAATATCTCCCGTTATCACTCAAAACTCAACTTTTCAAACAATGTATAGTTCTAGTCCGAGTACTATTCTATGGGTAAGAAACCTGGACAACGACCTACAAGTCCAGAGTCACAGAAGAGCCATGGGGAGAATCATAGTGGGAATAATTACAAAGGATGGGGCAGAAATGAAGATCTTGGAAATACAACAAAGGTAAGGGATATTATTGAAGAAATCATAATGAAAGAATGGAGATGGACAGGCCACCTTGTGAGACATCATGATAATAGATGGACACACATAATAACAGAATGAAAGAGTAATACACTAGAAAGAGAAGAAGACAGAGTAGGCGATGGATTGATGACATCAGTACATTTGAGAGTGTTACATGGATGAGGCAAGCACAAGACAGAGTGACATGGACAATTGATGGTGATGGCTTCCTTCAGCATGTTACTGTTATGGTCAAGATAACCTTAGTAAGCAGTTAAAGTAATTCTCAAGGTAAGTGCTGGTAGGAACTTAATAAGAGAAAATTATGCATAATGTTACAAGAGACAATTAAAGCATAATAAATAGTTTCACCTGAGCTGTTGCATCAACACAACGAATTGCTTTCAGCAGTAAATATGAATATATCATTTCAAGTTTCAAGTATTTGAACCTTCGAATGAAATATAGCTGTAACTGAAAGATGATCCTTTTTGTGGTGAGGAAATCTAGGAATCATTGAATTATATAGGCTAGGATTACAAGGTAATAACAGTTGTAATGCAATCCCCATGGACAATGATCCGGAGAAGAAGAAACAAATGTAAAACGTGATATTTATTCAAATTATAACCACAACTAAAAAGAGAAAAAAAAAAGTATACATTCAGAAATTCTCGATAGATGGTTCATCAATTCAAGGTTAGCATGATTTATTATTGACGATTGTATTTTATGTTTCATATTAAAGATTGTACTAAATGCTTTTATTTACACATTCATTTCTAAATATAATACTGCTTGAACAAAGCAACGTGCTATTGAAACTGATTTTGTAAAAAACATAAAACAAGACGCTGTTAGTAGAAAACTAATAAATTCGTGTATCATTAGTTTCTACTACCTTTTCCCCAACCTCTTAGTACACTCATTCCTTTGCATTTGATTGAATATGTAGTATATTTGAAAGTTTCATAATTGTAAATGTGTCGATGTTCTAATAAAATGATTTATTTTGTAAGATCAGACTCTTTTAATTTGATTGAACATGTTGTAATTTTCATAATTGCATGTGTGTCGTTGTTGACAAATTAACTGAAATTTCTCCATGGGTCAAAACTGTCTGGAATTTTTAGCCCCCATGAAATTGTCTTCCGCATATATTTGAACATCTTATTGGGTCAATAATACTTGTTAAACGTTGTTTCTACATAGGAAGAGCGAATTTGGATGAGCAATCTCCTTACATTACCACAAGGGTATTTACTTAGGTGGTACCAGTATTTGCTCTAGCGGCATACAATATAATGTTCTCGTGGAATTGGTACAAGAATGTTCTCTTGCCTTACACCACGCAAGGCATACAGAAGCTACCAGGGACCGCTTCAAAACTAAACGGTTCTAGGCGGTTCTGGTCGGTTCAATAAGAATAAACAATAGCCAACTGCCCAACCCGGTCAGAATCGGCAGATGGTTAAGTTTTGAAGCGGCTGCTAAATTTGAAAAGAGCAACATTTAGAATAAAGGGGGGAAAAGGAAGAAAATATTAATTTTTGAATATGGAAGCTAAGGAAAAGAAATCGTAAGACAGAGATAATATTGAAAACATATTGCAATGCATATTGTTACTTTATATTTTGAAGCGGCTGCGAAATTTGAAAAGAGCAACATTTAGAATAAAGGGGGGAAAAGGAAATAAATGTTATTTTTTGAATATGGAAGCTAAGGAAAAGAAATCGTAAGACAGAGATAATATTGAAAACATATTGCAATGCATATTGTTACTTTATATTTTACTATCATAATAAATTAATGTGCAGAATCGATAAGCTAATATCATTTTGAGAAATATAGATAAATCACTATCCGATTAATATAAAATTGCTTTTTAAAATAAGTAAAAAGCAGTATTAAATGAATCAGATGAAAATTTAATCCTAAGTGTCTTATTTCTCAATTCTCAGAAGGATTAAAAGTGACTCTATCGATTATATGCGTTTTTCATTTTTTTGTTTAATTTCCACGATACAGTACTTTGAATATGTGATTACCGAATGCCAAAAAGTAACATTGTGAATTAAAGTGTTATAAATAAGATAAATAGTTCATGACTAGTAGATTTCAAACCTTATGAACTTACATGTACTCTAAATATAATGAAGATTTGCATTTTGGTGAATAAGCTATGTCATTTATAAAGGTCTTTTACACTTGGAACAGGATTTTTTTTGTTGCTGTTG
>JXSR01S007000.1:9691-27505 GCA_000969725.1 Ophiothrix spiculata | reverse complement strand
TAGAAGAGGGTTTTGAAATATTACATTGAATTTGAGTCAACTTATCATGTTTCCATTTTAACTATCTATGACTATTAATACAACCATCCACCACGTCAGCATGTGCTATTAGATAGGCACTTCCCAAGCCCATGTCTGCAGAGATGTCTCTATTTCAATTTGACATTGCCCTAATAATAACACTGGCGTGCCCAGAATTTTTCCTTGAGGGGGCTACAGATTTTGCAGATTTTTTTTTAGGGGGGAGCGGTAAAAATCATTGCAAACAAGCCGATATTACATGATTTTTACAATATTGCGGGGGCTTCATACCCCAAAGCCACCCCTGGTCATGCCAATGAATAATGTTTCAATGTGCACAGCTCCAATGCAAACCATGCAAATGATGGAGAATAGAAAGTATGACTTTCATTCACTGATAAAATAGCCATACAAATCTGTTTCTGCAAAAACATTTTTTTTTTTAGCAAAACATAAAGCACTTATTTCGTAGCATGAAAATTTAATAAATTTTCAAAACCCTCTTTAGTGTGCATTTTAATTTCACTAATTTGAATTATCTTGCTATTCCAAGCTATATATATTAAGATCCATCTATAAGCAGTATTGTCATTTAGTGAATTATCGCATTAGTGAAATCAAAATGCTAGCAACATTTTCATGTTTTACACTAGAAGAGGAGTCATCTTTTCACATGTTAGACAATTTGAACTCATGAATCTGGTATTTCTGGATAGGCGGCAGTATATGGAAGTTAATGACTAGCTTGTACAAGGACTCTATAGGGCAGAAAGACAGTCAACGTAAAATACTCCTACACCTTGTTAATTAAGGATTTAACACCGAGTTAGCTTAAACCATGCAGCGCTTGAACCCATGACTTTCAAATATTAAAGTCAATACACTGACCACTATTATTCTACACCATGGTATCCCATATTGTCAAGTAAATTGCAAAAAACACCGTGACAAAACAAAACAAAAAACAATTAAACAGAAAAAACCCAGCGTCAATTAAAAATGAATCCCCGTATCCACTACCACCAGATGTTAATAGCAACCACCATGTTCTATTACTAAATCAATAACAAATACTTCTAATATAGCATCTTGTATAGGTCCTTCTGTCTGCTGCGAGGCATTGCCTTCACTTGCATCTGGAACGAGCTGCAATTTAAAACAGTTTGAATTTGTATTCTTACATTTAGAACCAGGGTTCAAATTAACTGATGGCCATTTTCTTCGGTGACTTTGCACTTGCCATAAATCTGCATTTTCAGCAACCCTAAATAGCCTTGGTGCCAATGTAAAGAATTGCTTGTTGGCCTTAGTTAGTTAGGTGCCCCATTAGCTCAAGTATTCTTAATTCAAGCCCTGTTTAGAACCGAGTATTCCAACATCCTTTAGGGATCGACTTGGCTGTGATAGGAGAACAGATAAAGAAACTGTTGTCTAAATCAGAAGTCTTATTCGTAAATTACCTTAAAATCACTTTAAATCTAGATTTTGCCCAGATCCCTCTACCAACCCAACCACTGATCTACCTCCCCTCTGACCAAACCAATTTAGCGACTAAGCAGCGAAGCTGTGGTGCTGTGAAGTGGTGCTGCGAAGCAGCACTGACTGACCAATTTTGACTGGTTTGGTGCTAACAAATAACTGGGCTCTGTGCAAGAGCTACTTTAAATCATATATCAATTTAAACCAAATTCTAACTGCATCGTCAGGCTTTTGTTGACAATAATTTCAAACTGTTTTTTTTAAATCAGGCCTGGTCTTTTAAAATTTGCTGGTGAGTGACAAATCACTCATCTCCAAACTTGTCAGGTTAGCTGCAGGCGAGTGATTTTAATCACTTGTAGTATTATTATAACACCAAATGTAGGCGAGTGATAAAAAGCTCTCTTCAGCTTCATTTAAGACGAGTGATGGCTCTTGCTCGCCTCAAAAGAAAAGGCCTGTAAAATCCTTTGAACGGTATATGAAATGTATGATATCAATTTTAATACCTATACCTACACCACAGATCTTGCTTGGATACCAGTTTTCTATCCTGCTTGGCTGCATCAGATTCCTGCCCCCCCCCCCCCCCCCCCCCCCACACATATGGAAAAGTCCTGTGCATCTGCTCAACGTTAAGTTTACACGCCTCTTAAGCATGGCGAGACAGCTGTTAATTTGGCAGTCGCTGTTCTATCTTCTGTCACTATGAGTTTATTTTGATAAAAAGTTAATGCCTTCGCTCGGTATTGTCATCTTTAAAGTATACTTTATCATAAAAATCTTACTTCAAAAATTTTTCTTATTAAGAAGTGCCCACATTTTTTACCTAAAATATTCTCAAGAATCTGTTTTTCAATGGAAAAATGGTAATTTTCAGCCATTTGGAAGGGACTTGTCGCTATAAATGTAACCGCCAATTAGCCTGTCTGCCCTTTTTCGATTGCCTTCGGATGGATCATGAATATTCAGAAGACTAGCTTTCTAATGATATATAATATGACCTGCTTGGTTATGAAGAACTACCCGCGTTTTTGATGTCTTCTCAGAAAACAATCAGCTGGAACGAAATTTTGTGTACATATATATGCTGTGCTCATGCAAGCATGTCTGTGTAAACAAAACTCGTGCAGTGTATATGGAGCAGCGTTGAAATATTTATTGCTCATTTCAGGCTAGAAGTTTTTAATATGCCATTTACATCCACCCCACCTGTAGACACTTTTTGGTCATAGATTGTGCTCACCTGTTCTTCATGCTGTTCCTTTAAACTTTGAATTTCCTGGTTAGCTTGGTCTCTTTCTTCTGCTACAATCGCCAAGTCCCGCTTGGCCGCTATAAGTTGATCTCTCATTTCTACAGAAGAATGCAGAAAAGGGTTTGCTAAGCTCTATATTGTTAATAAATTTAGAGTTTCACTCTTTCACTCAAACTGTTACATACACAACACAAATGAGATGTTGTAAAGAACTTTTGGAATCATAAAAAGAAGCTCTTCTATAACTGGCAAAATTAGGTGGAATTCAATGGCTTAATTAAGTTCAGACATTGATCCTCTGAGATCATCTAGTTTATCTGCAATTGGACTCCTTAGGGACGCACCATTAGACTTCAAGGGGGGGAGCAGGAAGTTTTTTGAAAAAAAAAAACTTGACCCACCCAAAGGTGAAAAAACAAAACTTGACCCACACACAGGAGAAAAAAACAAAACTTGACCCACTGGGGAATGAAAAATGCCCCATCTACAACTAAAAATAAAAAAACTTTGCCTCATCAGACACTAAAAAAAACCCTTTCCTTGCCAGACTGGAGAAAAAAAAAACTTGTCCTAACCCAAACTTCCTGCTCCCCCCCCCCTTGAAGTCTAATGGTGCATCCCTTACAGATGTTCCACCCTAGATAATTCTTCACCTTCTTCTTCCTATGCCAGCTGATATTGTAAACTAACAACCCGGCTCAGTGTTTGCTGTCTCATCCCAACACCACCCTCCCCTCCCCCGTGCCATTTACCTTCTATTTGACCCCCGTTGTTGCATGGGCGTCATTTCATGGGGGACATGGGGACACGTCCCCCCCATGATTTTGTGTGTCCCCCCCTCACAATATTAGGTGTCCCCCCCCCCACGGTTTTGAAAATTTGCCCTCGGACCCCTCCAAAATTTGCCCTCGGTCCCCCCACACTTCAAAATGAAATGACGCCCATGCGTTGTTGTATTTCCTGCATGTCATACGGTGATGTTTTGCCACCAGATAATTCCTCATCCTCTTCTTCCAAAGCCAGATGATATTGTCGAGCAAAGTCTGGATTGTTGGATACCCCCATCCCGACCCCTTCTACCCTCATACTGGGCCCCGTGCCATTTACCTTCTATCTGGCCCCCCCGTTGTTGTATTTCCTGCATGTCATACGGTGATGTTTCGCCACCAGATAACTCCTCATCCTCTTCTTCCAACGCCAGCTGATATTGTCGAGCAAAGTCTGGATTGTTGGATACCCCCACCCCGACCCCTTCTACCCTCATACTGGGCCCCGTGCCATTTACCTTCTATCTGGCCCCTGAGTTGTTGTATTTCCTGCATGTCATATGGTGATGTTTCGCCACCAGATAATTCCTCATCCTCTTCTTCCAAAGCCAGATGATATTGTCGAGCAAAGTCTGGATTGTTGGATACCCCCACCCCGACCCCTTCTACTCTCATACTGGGCCCCGTGCCATTTACCTTCTATCTGGCCCCTGAGTTGTTGTATTTCCTGCATGTCATATGGTGATGTTTCGCCACCAGATAACTCCTCATCCTCTTCTTCCAACGCCAGCTGATATTGTCGAGCGAAGTCTGGGTTGTTAGATCTTGACAAGAATGCCTGACTCTTCCTCTTGATGTCTCTGTTTTCTTTCACCATCTATGGAAATAGAAAATACAAACATATTGTGTTAAGAAAAACAAGTAAATCCCCATCTACCATTGTGTCAACTATAAATATTACAGGACCAGCTAAACACTCAACCTGTTGGAACCTGTGTGGCAGTTGAAATTTGAAGAGCTCCCTGAAGACAATATCTGGCAGACATTTCTTCTCAGAATTTTACAAAATTAATCAGTAGACATTGTTATCCTCATCACGGAAGGATAGACCCGGAGGACAGAGACCTCCCAGAGCTGGTACCACCATTTTCTATCCAATGCTGTTTTTGTTCAATATTTGGACCTTTTAAGAGTAAGTGCAAAATTATTTACACCAGATTCCGAGTTTAAAAATATTGAATGTCAAAATTGCAGCAAAGATTCAAGCAAATATCAGACCAAGTACTACTAAGGATCAGTGTTCCCGCTAAGGTTTTTGAACTTGCGCTAACTCCAGCAATTATGACAAAGTTGAAGAGGTGCTTGTACCAAAATTATTAGCTATGGCTGAAAATTGGCTCAATAAAGCTAGAAAATATCTTTCTCAAACATTTTCAGAAACACTTTGCGCCAATTTTCAGCGCTTCTCAGCCAATGGCTCGTCATTACGGCCTTAGCAGAAACACTGCTAAGGATAAATGAGCCCACAAATTCAAACTCTCATGACCTAGTTTTTGAAAATACAGGACTTGAAAGCCCGCTTGAAAGACATAGCTTCTTTTCCAAACACCATCTTGCCTATTAAATATAAAACACTCAGTGCTATATACTATATAGATAGTACATAATAAATGCCTGAAGTGGAATAAATTAAATTTCCAGAACAAAATTGCATTTTTATTGCATATACTTTTTGCTATCATTTATTATTGATGCTACAATACATTTATAAATGATTTCTGAATTAATGTTATGGAAAAGCACTTGCTTCCCTGGAGAAAGAACAAAATAAATAATCACAGTGTAATACAACCTGTGATATAATATATCTATAGCTGAAATGAGCTTCTAAACATGGGTGTTTTAATCTTTATTGTTAGCTATTTAAATCTTAGTATTATCATGATTTCAAACATCCCACAACCCAGTCTCTTAAGGGGCGCACCATTAGATTTCCGGGGGGAGGGGGGGCGGACAGGAAGTTTTTTGAGAAAAAAAATTCCCCCTCCACAGGCAGAAGGAAAAAAAATCCCTCCTGAACATGGAATAGGCAGAAAACATTAATTTAATTTCCGGGGGGGGGGGGGGGAATTTGCTCAAGAATGGGGCGCGAAAAAAATCAACCCAAACCCAACTTCCTGCTCCCCCTGGAAGTCTAATGGTGCGCCCCTAAAATACACATTTTCGAGACAAGGATTTGAAAGTCACTATAAACGAAAAACATCAAAGATCTTTCTTGTTATGGCCGAACCAGTCTTGTGGTATTTCCTGTCAATACACCTGTCAAGCTCCAGTACCATGGCTCCAGTATTATAAAACAAGTATTCATCTATATTTAATAAAAATTCCTTTAAAAAGGAATTGTTCGAGCAATCATGATTGAATCTTTTGATTGTGATTTCCACAAACAATCAATCATAGCATGCAAGCCCCATTATACTACATAAGACCAACGGTTGTGGATAATAGTACCAAATTCCGAAAGTTAAGAAAAATGGGGAAAGTCGGCCCTTTTCCAAAGTAAATGACATCCTTAGAAATTGGCAAAAGTGTCATAAAAATCATCATAGGTGGTTATTTTGAATTTCTCTAAGAATATCTTTCTAAACTCTAATGGATATTTTGAGCCTAAAATACTCTTAAACATTACTGTGGGATTTAAAAACAATTTTGCTTTCAGTACCTGACCCATCGCAATGTTTTGCTGTTTTCTTATATTAAAGGTCTTATAAGGGGTGGGTGCCCTAAAACATGAAAATGATGTAGCCTAAAAAAGTTCCTGATACCCTAGCAACCGTGCAGCGAAGGCTATACAATAAAACATTTAAATCTGTGCAAACTCATACTACTACTAGAGATCAAAAATAGGGATATTTCCCGGGGGGGGGGGGGTCTGTCATCATTTTTTTAGGATCAGGCACGTTACGTACGTAACGTGAATAGGGTCTAAAATCTCTAAAAACCAACAAAAAGGGTATATTTTTGAAACTGATGAGTTAAGTGCTTTTAGGGTCTCCAAAATTCAGCTTACACAGTTAGGGTTCATTCAACCTTTGCTCTGAACAGGTTGCTTAAATCCCAGGGAAATCTACATGCAGCGTCTCAAATTTTCACAAGCATCCCTGCAACCCTAGTCCATCTAGATGGACCTCACAAGCGAGCGAGGTCCATCTGGATGGACTATGCAACCCTGGATTTAGGGGGTTAACACAAATGATTACTTGCTTAGTGTAGTAAATTTTCATCAATCATACTTACTTAGGGTGTAATTTTTGATAATATGTAAATACTTGTTTGGGTGCTGTTTGGAAGTTTCTGGTCACGCCTGATACCCCCCTTTCAATGATGACAGACCCCCCTGGGGATATTTCATAAAGGGGTCATTCAGAATTTGTTCTTAAAATAGGATCTTTATTAAAATCTTTTTAAAATAGTTACTTTTTATTGGTAATTTGTTTATTTCACCTGCATATAATTGGATAATTTCTTAAACTGTACACAAAATGTACTAAAAATTGACATTTTACTTTGAAATTTTGTAGAAAACAGGCACTCATTATTAATAAGATTTGCATCAAAAAAGGTGTACAAGGTGGTTGAGATCATCCTTGATAAAGGGGAGCCCCTGCACCGGGCTTGAGCTCGTTCTGCACACCTCTAGCTATCAAGTGCGAATTTATAAATAGATAGGATGACTCATTGCTGTGCATCCAATGTTTTGGTTGTGCGGTACAAAACATCGGCCCAGGCCGGCAGCATCAGACACTTACAAAGTGTGTCACGATATTCACCTGGGGGTTTAATACATTTTTGTTTTGATGGCAATATCTAATCATTATATAGCTGTGGTATTTGCTATATGGGTAGTGAATTCATTTGTAATGTTAGGCTACAAAATGTGTTGTATTTGTTTCCGTTCTTTTTCCTCTGTAGTTTCTTTCAATCTTTCCTTTCTTTTTTCTTTTATTTTTTAATCACTTTACAAAGTATTTTTTTTATGTTAAAACTGTGGCGGCACCACAGGGGGGGGGGGGCATTTCTCCCCCTCCCTAATTAGTTGACTTATTGAACATTTAATATATCTGACAACAAGTTGTGTGGCCGAGCAGTTAGGGCCAAAACATAGTCCGCCTTCAAACAAAATTTTCGCTACCAAACATTTGGTTGTGACGTCAAAATGACAGTTGACTTCAAATTAAATAACTTCAACACCGAGTTGAGACCAAATAAAAATTTCGCGCTAAATTCCACGTGTTGAATTGCCATATACATTACCTCAAATGTTTGTTACTGGTTTATACTTAAATTTCGATGATACTCAATGACGTCACAACGTCGTAGTGAACATTTTGTTTAAAGGCCGACTATACATGGTTTGGCCCTTAGAATATGGGATTCAAAATACCGAGGTTCTGGGTTCAAGATCTGGTCGTAAAACGTCTCCTTGGGCAAGAAACTTTACTCTAAATTGCTCTGTTGGGGAGGGGGCCTCGAAAAAAAAAAGAGTGGTATGCATCCTTATCAGAACACCTCAAAAGCGGATCCTAAATGTCATAATCATGTACACCAAATTCCAGCCCCTAATGGCGTAAAATATTCAAAATCATATATCGAAATATCGAAATATGCTAAAATTGACCCCTAAATGTCGTAATGAACATTTGATCCCTTATGGCGTAACACATTGAAATGGACCCTCAATGGCATAACGCACTATTTACTACCATAAAAACAATAATGATAATATATTGGAAGCCTTTCTGTTATATATCTTGGAATTTTTGAATAGCTGGTGAAAAAATGACCTATAACGTTGCAGATATCTTGAAATGATGACCTTTAATGTCCCAGTTATAAATATACTCTGCAAAAGTGTCCCTCTTTGTAGGTGCCAACGGGCAAACTCCGACCCTTTTTCAATATTTTTCTGATGAGCAAACTGTACAGCATGTTGTCCCCTGGTTTTGACAATTTTCTCATACCACATACATCAAATTTCATCTATCACAAAAATGCAAAATCGCAATAGACATATAACACCGTTTACAAAATCTATGAATAATGATATCTACAAAAAGCAAATATAAAGAGATAAAAAATGAATCAACAAAAAACAAATTATGAAGAAATAAAAATCAATGTACCTTTTGCTGCTGTTCACCACAAGATGCTTGCGTGTTCATCCTAGCCAGAGTGATGGATGCAATATTAAACACCCTTGTTTTAAGTGTCACATCTAATTTAAAATTCAAATTATCTCAGAGACCGTCTTAATTAGCTAAGCAGACATTTTGGAATAACTAAGAACCAAGCTGATAGTTTTGGAATCACAAAGTGCCATCAACGATTTGAATCAGAAATATAGGATATGTTTTGTGTAAATAAAACAGCCAAATCTAGGCCAATGCCTAGAAAATAAAAATTCCCTTGCCTTTGCTTTTATTTCATAACATTAAACCTATTATTATTCATTCACTTTGTCAAATTGTGGAGACCAAATATCCAAAGATCTCCAAAGCTTCAATCAAAATTTGACCTACCGATTACCTAAAATAAAGTGTAGTAATAGAGGGCGGCCTGTATTTATCAGGGGCGGATTCCCCCTTCCTTATTTTTGCATAGCAATACCTGACTTGTGAGTGGGTTTCAACATAACACCAATTTTTAGTCAAGATGACACCTCTTTTTGCTCCTTAAAAATTAATATTGCGTTCTAAAACAGCCGCAAATCAGTGATATTTAAATAGAAACATTTAAACAAATGTAAAAAAAGCTCTGCCCCCTTCTTTAAACCCCTTGAAAATTGACGTCTTGCTCCACTATCGATTAAAAATGTGTGTGGGATGTGGCATAATTATACCAGACCCGGCTGCCATCCTCTACCAAATAAATAAGTTTAATTTTGTAACATTAACCATAATTTACCCGACCAAAATTGCATAATTTGAGTGTAATGAACAGAAAGTTCAATGAAATTTTTATTTAAGATAGCAAGTATTAAACGGCTATATCCGGGCCATATCTAGGAGAACTAAACCACTGCAGGAAGCTCTTATCAGGCCTGCTTACAAAATATCCTCTCCTATACTTTATTTCATAACAGTAACCTGGGAATTTACCTACCCCAAAATTGCAAAATTTAGTAGGCTCAAATACAGCAACAACTTGTAAAACAAATCAACACTTATAACGTGTAGCACTTCATTCAATTCCTAAGAATATTTTTCACATTATAAATTTGTTGGATAACATTTCTGATAACACATTGCAAAATATTAATTCCTAGGAACTCTGTATTAATGAGTTTCCATTGTAGCAAGCAAGTTAAATCATTTTAGCTGAATTTGATTCAGAAATTGGTTGAGTTTTAAAGAAAATTACAGGCAAAACCATTCTTTACTGTATACTTAAAGGGGCATTGGACAAGTTCAGCATCATCCCCAAACTTTTACCTAAACATTTTGAGATTTTTGCATCATTTTAAATATTAGTGGTTAATAATGACAGCATGCAAAGTTTCATTGTCAAATTCAAAACCTATATATCAAAATATTTAGATATTCTCTTATTATTAATTTATCGTTGTCGACAACGATAAATACTGCCCTCTACAGTTGAATTTCTAGAATTTGCCTTTTCAGGAAATCTAATGAAAATATTGAAATTTCTTTTGATTTTACTGCAATCTATGATGTGAAAGGAATATTTTACAAACAAATCTTTGGCTCTTTCTCATTGTATAGCATCAATTAATACGTTTAAAGAATAGCCTCATACCCAAAATCAACAATTAAATAAAATTCAAATTTTTGACTTTTTTGAAGGTTGTGATCAAAATTTTTCTAACATGGGAAGTGTAAATCATCCACAAACAAAATTTCACAATTTTGTCCAATGCCCTAAGTTCAGCCCTCTAGTTTATGCATCTTCCAAGTATGCACACCATCAGATGCATATCATTTATAGCTGAGAAACTGCTATCTACTAAAGATAAATTTGCACTTTTAACCATTCAATTTATTTATACAAATGCAGTCATCACTCTAATCTGTAAGTCACAGCTTACATGATTTTGGTATCATTTTGCTGAAGAAAAAAACACGTATCCTTATCTACATAATTATTTCTTTCTATAAATACTATATGTTATGCCAATCAAACAATTATTTTTAAGTCCAACTGTGCGAAGTGCAGCAATTCATGAACAAAATTTCTAAAATGATTTTTGTGAAAAATATCATACACATTGTATGAAATATTGACATATTTCAATATAATTATTCAGAAAATAGGCCAATTTGGAGAAAACCTGTAAAAGGTAGAAAATTTAATGCTAACATGTTTTTTACAAGAATTTTGGATGAGTACATGCTTTTGGCAAGAGTAGATGCTTGTATGTCACATCTCCAAAATGAAATTGGATTCTAGGATATTTTATGAATACTTATTCATGGAAAATTTGTCAATCACATATGAAGATTTTATGACTTCCAGATTCTTTTTTTCATCTCAATCTCCAATGAGGACTTATTATTATTCACGAAACGAAACAAAGCGAAACAACATTAAGAGATGGAGGATAGAAAAGAGTAGTCCGTTTCGCTAAAAAGAGATTGTAATTTTTAGCGAAACAACATTAAGGGATAAAAGGAGTAGCCAGTTTCACTAAAAAAAGAGATTGTGATTTTTACCAAAACAACGTTAAGATAAGAGATTTAGGAATCGTCCATTTTGCTAAAAGGAGCATGTCGTTTTTAGTGAAACAATGAATAAATAAAAACCAGAATTTATAATGTGCCTTTGCCAGAGGATTTAAAGCGCATACATACAAATAAAACAAAATACAAGTGCAATGAAGAATAAAAAGAAAAAGAAATTAGGCCAACAAAAAAAAATTGTTTCTGGTAATATGCTTGAAAAAGTAAATGCGATATGCGGAATTTCATATTTTACTTTTCGAAAATGCAATGCGATATGCTATTTTCCTTTTTTCTTTTTTTTCTTTTTTACAAAAAATGGAGGATTCCCAGGAAGAAAAACACATTAAAACAATGCTCTTGGTTTTTTATATTATTTATTAATATCATTAATATCCATAAAGGCTTTATATATAACTGTAGCCTTTGTTATTGTAATAGGTATTGAGTATCCATGTAAACTTACCTAAATATGAGTATTTTCCTGTATCTCCGGAGTCCAGGGGCCAGGGCCTCATTCAATGCCATAAATTATCTTTTGGGTCCTCAATCGATGTGAATTCAACATGTGGCATCGGAATATTATACTAGACGTCCAGAACGTTAGTTCAACACACGTCTAATACAATAAACCAACAACCACTGCTGCTGTGCGATCATCCGTATTCATGTAATGCATGTACACAGTGAATTGCATTGACTCAACAAAACTCACTAGTGCTCGTAAGTTCTCGCCAGTCAAAACAAAATAATCTCGACTGACGCTATCGTAATGATCTTCATACATGGCATCAATTTCCTTCTTGTCCAAATCCTTTCAAAATCTCACTCTTTATCACTATTATCATCAAATAGACACTGCAAATAGAGAGCTCAAATTATCGGCACTCTTCCGCTCTCCGCCATTGTTATTCACCGATTTCGCTGGCTTTCACATATGAACAATAGACGACTTTCGTATGTCCCTTAATGCATCTTGAAAGTACTGCAAATACGGGACCTTGAGACGTATCTTGCGCAGTCGGGTTCTGCGCAATGCGCAGAACTTCAAATATGGTAGACTGAGCAAGATATGTCACAAGGTCCCATATTTGTAGTACTTTCAAGATGCATAATGGGACATACGAAAGTGGTCTATTAACTGCCAACTAATTGATAGGCTGAGAATACAACGGGTACCTGAATTTGTTTTTACGCAAGTCTCCAGTAAGCTTTTTACAGAATTTGGTGGGGGTTTTTTTTATTATTATTTTTTTTTGATGCGAAATATTAACAACAACAACAAAAATATGCGGGAAATATGTAACTAAACAGAAACGCGCGCGTGTTACCAGAAACAAACTTGTTTTTTTATTTGGCCTAATATACAAAGAGATATGATTTGACAGCAGATTTGAAAGCTTGAAGAAATGTAAAGGATGAGCGTCCCGTTTCGCTAAAAAAAGATTGCGATTTTTAGCATAACAACGTTAAGAGAAAGGAAAGGAGTAACCTGTTTCTCTCATTAAGGTGCATCATTGTATCGTTATGGTGCACGGTGAGGCTGAATATTAATTTCAGCTGATATCCCGTTTCAGCTGTTTTTTAATCCAAATTCAGATACGAGTATCAGAATTTTGATACGGAGTATCTAAATTTAGATACGTATCCGAATTGTGAGTTCCGCCGAACTGATTTAAATAATTGATTTTAATCAAAAAAATCTATTAAAATCAAATAAATTTAGATTTTTTTCAATTTAAATCATGATTAAAATCAACTTGATTTAAATCAAACAACCCTGCCAGTGAGTTTGATTCTTCATAAGGGACTGGCCAAGATTCTTCCCACTAATTTTTTACCAACATATTTTTTTACATGAATCAATAGAACATGTTTACAGCAATATAACCTACCGGTAGTTTTCCATGATTTTGAGGAATATTGCAGAAAATTGCAATTCTTTACCAACGTTAATTTTTACACCGGCGCAAAAATTGTTGTGAAAAAAGGTTTTCTAGTTTGAAATTTTCGGGCAAATTTTAAAAATATCTTGTTTCTACACACATTATGGGTAAACAAATTATTTTGGATGAAATTGTTTCTCTTTTAATAATATGTATTAAATTATCACCAGGAGCTTTGTTTGATCTTTTATCTGGTAAATCCATCTGAGGTACAAAATTAGGATTTAGAAAACACAGACAGGATAGTCACACCACCATCACAGAATGTAAATTAATTCTCTCTCACTTTGAGCCATTCCTGTGCAATTGTTAGTACTTTTTTGGATTTACTACACTTTTAAGCTTTTATTTTCGTTTCCATAAGTTTGTCACTCTAAGTGGAATCTAGGCTACGTCCCTTTTCAGGGGTGTTTCAGGGATGGTTATGGCTTTTTGTAATTTTGCCTGAAAGTGTGAATTTCACAATACTTTTGAACAGTGACGATCCAAGCATTTTTGCCTGAATTCAGGCAAAAAACCTGAGATAATCATGCCTAGCTGCCTTTTATATTTGACCAATCAATATGTGCCTAACTTTTTAACTCATTAACATGTCAGTGACCATGCCACACAAATTATCACATAAATAATATGCATGAGACCCTGGATGAAACACATCACATCTACATAGGTGAATGACCAACCAACCCATTATCATCCAGGTATCATCCAGGGTAAATTTGAACAAAAGGATGTGGTGATATGATACAGGTGGTGGAGGCTACTGGAATGTCACTCTTTTGTGTTTCCAGGGTCATATATTTTCCAGGCTACCAAGTTGGGGTATGTATACCACACTCCCAAACAATGGGATGCATGGAGAGTGGATATGTATGGAATGTTGTAAACAACTATGAGACACTTATTATCATGTACTATTTAGACAAAAGGATGTCTAGTCTGGTTGAGGTTTTGGAATGTGGTAAACAACTATGAACCACTTCAAAGTTTTTGTTAAAGGAGGTCAGACAGTTTTGGATCACAGATTACAAGTATAGCACTTTGAGTTTGAATGAGGAAGATGCAGACACCACCGCCAGGATCATCATGGCTTATCTAATCACTTATGTCGGTGTGTCCTTGATAGCCTAAACATCAGTGGCCAAAACATGAATATTTAAATCCCCATCACTTTGTCATACCCCGGGGATGCCACCCTTGAAAAAATAGTATGGGTACTCAGCAGAACTCAAGAATGCTGACTGGCTACTGCTGAAATGCAACTACCCCCTCATAGTTTACTTAAGACCTTGGGCCAGGTAACAAAAACATAAGGTTTCTCATCTCATCTCTCATTTTTTTTTGGGGGGGGGGGGAATTTGTGGACTCCAGGTCCTTGAAATTTTCATATTTAATTTTCAAGAAATCACCATGTTCGAAATCTAAGATTCAAACGGATAAACATTTTGTTGAATGTGTTCCAACTTTTTTTAAAATAACCAAATATAGGCCTATTGAAAATGCACCGCAGCAAGTTGAATTTAAACAATAATGAAGTGGATAAGACCTTCTTACTTTCAATTTATTTTACCTGGACCTAACACTAGCGTGTTTTGGTTAACAGCCCGTTAGTCCGAAAATGAACTAAGGTTTGCCAGTCCGAAAGTGTATTTTCCTATACCTGAGGGTTCGCTAGTCTGAATTTGAAAAAAAAAGGTCCGTCAGTCCGAAAATAGGGTTCGCTAGTCCGAAATTGAAAAAAGGTTTGCTAGTCCGAAAAATGAAATAAGGTCCGCTAGTCCGAAATTTAAAAAGGTCCACTTAGCCTAAGGTTCGCCAGTCTGAAAATGAAAAAGGGTTCGCTAGTCGAAAACGAAATAAGGTTCACTAGTCCGAAAATGGAAAAAGGTTCGCTAGTCTGAAAAATAAATAAGGTTCACTAGTCCGAAAATGAGATAAGGTTCGCTAGTCCGAAAATGAAAAAAAGTCCGCTAAAAAAAAAAAAAAAATTGGGTTGCTAATCAACAAAACTAGCCTGCTGACCCTATTTCATTTTCGAACTAGCGAATCCTTTTTCATCTCCAGACTAGCGAATCCTTTTTCATCTTCAGACTAGCGAACCTTATTTGATTTTTGGACTAGCGAACCCTTTTTCATTTTCGGACTAGCAAACCTTATTCCATTTTCAGACTATCGAACCTCTTTTCATTTTCGGACTGGCGAACCTTTTTTAATTTCGGACTGGATTTTCATTTTCGGACTAGCAAACCTTATTCCATTTTCAGACTATCGAACCTCTTTTCATTTTCGGACTGGCGAACCTTTTTTAATTTCGGACTGGAGGACCTATTTCATTTTCGGACTAGCGAACCCCATTTTATTACACGTTTTTGACCAATCATAAACAATCGATCATGTGTTACATGGACACCTTCAGTTTGTCAGAAGTTTACCATGACAAGGAAAAACAGAAAAAATCACGGAATTTACGATAAAAACGGAAAATGCGGAAATTCACGAAAAACATGTTTTTTCATTGACAAAAATAAAATTATTTTAAAAATAAAGAGAACAAAGTATAAAATAACCCCAAAAGGACAAAAAGCCAAATTTAACTTAAATAAACTCTATTACATTGTTGTAGATGCTTTATTTCTTGAGATCACAGAAAATCACGGAATTCTGGTGTTTTATGTCACGGAAAATTTGTCTAGTCTATTACTTCATATTGAGGTATAAAGTGCCAAACTGACCCATGTTTCCAAAGGACTTCAGGACTGTCATTTAGCAGGTCAATCCCACTTTCTGACAGTGTAATCATGGCTTTTTACTTGTTAACATCAGGCCCTTCTATCGGTTCAACTGGTTATCTAATGGTTGTAAAAGTGTAATGTAGGACAGGACTTCAATCTGGACTTAACCACAGGATAAGTAAAATGGGAGGTTATCAATTACGGCTTATTGGACAATGAGTCACCGCTATTAAGACTAGAAAGATACAGTATCTATCTAAATTGTAATAAGGACAAACCATATAAAACTTAATAATTTTGTTACACAGAGATCCTAATAAAGCATATAAAATAGTGCAGATTCTTGTTCTTATAAGGCCTCAACATTCTTTTAAATGACCAACCAATAATTGCTGCAACGAGTCTCCTTTATTAGATTTATTCCAATGTATTTTGTTTTTTAATATAATAGAAACACGTTGGCATTTATTTAAATATGACAACTTGCTGCACCAAATATTTTGTAAAACTTGTAAAAGTATGGATCATCCAATTCAAACAAATTAGAAATGTATTCATGGTATTACACTGATACAAAATGGTTTAGGAAATGGGATTTGTTATTATGGTTCATTTTCTTTGACATTTTCAGAAGTGATACAAAAAATGAATGATAAAGGAATGGCCTACAATTAGTCCTGGCAGCTATCATTCTTTTGCACTAATTTGGTCATATTTTGTTATATGCAATCTCATATATCCCAGCAAACACATAATAACGTTAAACTAACATTATGGTTTGGTTATAATTTGGTTAGGTCCATTCTGAACGTTCAAATAACATTCTAATAACGTTTATTAACTTGATGAATTTTTGAACAATATTGATCACAGTCATAAAACGTTGTAATAACGTTTCACATACCGTTCAAATTTAACGTCAGCATAACGTTTTATAAACATTTCCTGAACGTCCCATAACGTTCTGATAACGTTCAAATTGGACGTTTTAAATCTTTTTTTGATAACCTTTACCTAACATTACATAAACGTTCACAGTAAACATGTACAAAACATTGATATTCTTATGCCGGAACGTTAGATTGACTAAAACTCTTTTTTCGATTTAATTATAAGATGCAGGTGGATATTGGAGAGCACGGAGGACCGGAATTAGAATCCGGGTCGTAGTGCTAAAAGCCAAACTACAGCCCGCTAGTCAGAAGGTTCGCTAGTTTAAAAGCTTACTAGTCCCAAAATGAAAGAATTCGCTGGTCCAAAAATTAAATAAGGTCCGCTAGTCCGATATTAAAAAGGGATAAGTTTCGCCAGTCCGAAAATGAAATAAGGGTCAGTTTGATAATAAAATTGGGTTCGCTAGTCCAAAAACCAATTAATTACTAGTATGTTGATAGTACTGTTGATTATCAAACACAAATTTATTTTCGGACCTTTTTCATTTTTGGACTAGTGAACCTTATTTCATTTTCGGACTGGTGAGACTTACTTTATTTCATGACAGGCGAACCTTAGGATTACCAACCTTTTTAATTTTGGACCAGCAGGCTAAAAGAAGAAGAAACGCCTATCAATCCCCAAACTCCAATCACATTACATAAAATGAGGATTAAAACGACAAAATAAATCAACTCTTGGTATCACTAAACTACACTCTTACCTGCATCAGACAAACATGCAAAAATCATTGCTATTGTAAATACACTCAAGAACCTACAAATACCAAACAAGATTTTTGTTTTTATAACGTTTTACTAATATCAAATAAACGTTCAAAACAAGATCTTCAGGTGAAATGGTCTAGAAACGTTGTACCAACATTCTATGAACGTTCACGTCAAAATCTATGTTAGGTTACAAGGTGTGCTCATAATATTT
>JXSR01S006998.1:3898-14299 GCA_000969725.1 Ophiothrix spiculata | reverse complement strand
CAAACAGATACACTTCAAGTTCGTCTTGTCGATGGAGATAATCCTTACCAAGGGCGATTGGAAGTATGGTTCAGAGGTGTTTGGGGCACAGTATGTGATGGTGACATCAACTGGAAAAACAACAATGCAAAAGTGGTATGCCGCGAACTAGGATTTCCTCATGAGAATGCTATAGCTACAGGAAGTGCCATATTTGGGCAAGGGACAGGATCAATACTCCTTGATTATGTCATATGCAACGGAGAAGAAACGAGTTTACGTGAATGTGACTATAAAGCCGTCGGCGACTTTATCAACTGTGATCACACAAATGACGCTGGTGTTATTTGTACAAATGGTAAGTAAAAATACCAGACATTAGCATTTATCAAATGTTTTATAATTGCATAGTGCATAACGATGCATTTTGTAAGCGTGGTAAGATGTTTTGTTAACCAATTACTTATTATATCCTCTGGAGTCACTTAGTGTAGATAACTCCCTCTTGAGAGTTTGCAAACCGTAACAATTCTTTGTGTTAACTCAAGCGAAAGCAAAAGCAAAAAGTCAGTGTAGGAGAGGTTATTAGACCTCAAAAATTGACTTCCCCGTGCACATTTTTGAGCCTTTTTTTTAAAACAAAATCTGAAAAATTTTCGGCGAAATTCTGCAGCTTTACCCCAGTGAACAAACTTCACGATTTTTATTCCATCCTACATATTTGGGACAAGCCAGTTCGTCCTATGTTGCTACAATGTCCAAAGTTTCTCAATATTATATTGGAATTATCCGGTCGTCCGTTTTATTGAATTTAGAATGTTAACACCCGAAAAAGCTCAGTTCCGGGTTTTCAGAAATTCCGGTTTGGCGCATGCGCCGTACGTTTGCTTTGGGTCAAGACCGTAAGTGGTTGCGTGCATCGTACGTTGCGCATGTTGTAAGTACTTAAGGACACAGTTAACCCCTCATTTTCTGAAATATTTTACGCTTTATAACCGAGTTTGTAACTCAGCAACCGATAAGTAAATCCATATAAAAGTATACATGTTTTACATTCTAGATGTGGATTTTCATGTAGAAGATGATGGTCAGGTCAGTTTTGTACCAATATATATGATTTTGGACAAAGGTCCAAAAAACCTTGTCCTGGACCATTAATTTTTAACTAATTAAAAAAAACCTAAAAGTTGGACCTCGAATGCGTTTTCGAATCCAGAAACATATGTAGGAACGCATTTCTCAAACCTGTATATCTGTATATTTTTAGACACTCTTGGTTTTCAAGTGCGCCTTGTTAACGGAGGTAACCCTTACGAGGGGCGAGTAGAAGTGCAATTCAACGGTCAATGGGGCCAAGTGTGTGGTTATTTCTACATAGACAACAGCGTAGCCAAAGTGGTGTGCCGTCAACTGGGATTTGGTTATGAAGATGCTATTGTTGCTGGAGAGGAAGTATTTGGCGAAGGAACCGGACCAATACTTCTTAGTGATATCAATTGTTACGGAGAAGAGAATGCTTTACACGAATGCAGATTTTCCTTAGCTGTCGGCAGTGAGCAGTATTGTTTGCATACTGTTGGTGTCATTTGTACTAATGGTACGTTTCATAATACTTTTTAAATTAAATACTAGTTGTTCTAGGCTTTCTTTGTTGTTATCTGGAGACATTTTGTAAAGGTTTTTAGGGGATTTGTACAAATTGCAGTGATTCGTCTTCTAGAGAAGTACCAGAGATTAGGTAGAGTCCCTGACATCTGATCGCATTTTTATACAGCCTAATTAATTGTGCGCTTATTTGATATACAGCCAACCGACGAAACTTCTGCGACGATTCTTGCTTGAAATTTTTACGCCGCTGTTCTTGTCAACCAAACGTTAAAGATTAACTCCAATGATTAGCAAAACTATCCAGACTATGTATATCTGGAATCATTTTTTTTTTCTTTTTGTCAACGGTAATTATAAAGAATATTTCCCATAATATGCAAAGTTGGCAGCGCTTTAATGTGTTACTATACGAACTATAGTAGATTTTGAGTGACCTGACACTTTATTATAAGTTTTGAGTGATTCCATACACCCTGATAGGTGAATGGATTGGTATTCACCTATCGAATTGTGACATGATAATAAAACATTAAGATATTCTTAGTCAAATGAATGCACTAGCTTTCAGCAAACATTATGTATTATTTATTAGTATTACACAGATTGTTTCACCTTTTATATTTATAATACATATAAATCCATGTCTTTACGTCACTACAAAAAACCATAGTTTGGAATATGATAGGCCTTTCGCATTACGCAGTTGTATATAGTCATAAAGTTATACCAGTAAAAGTAGATCACATAAAATACAACAATATTTTTGGTTGGCCAGCCCTGTCTTGTAACAGTAAACTCAATTGATACACTAGTCAATTACGGTAGTCATATGGGGGATCAGCATAAAAGGCCGTAAAACCGTACGGGCACTCTTCAGAACATGTTATGTCCATGCAGGGATAGCGCTCAGTGCTTAGAAAATCCTTCTCCAAAATAGTATTCTACCTCTCCTAGTATTCAAGGATTGTCAAGATCCTGAAAATCGACTATAACACTTGTGATGCTTGAGATTTAACCATTGGATAGACATTTGACATTTTTCTATTTTGATTCCCATATATATTAACTAAGACTAGTTTGACATTGTCGACGGTGCAGTTAGAAGAATTAAATTAAATTAAAAAGAATATTTGTGCAGAATGGGGCTCAAATAATACAATACCAATAACGAAACTAGTTTACGCATGAATGAATGTGTGCAAAAACAAAGTGGTCTTAAGTGACAAAATGTCATGCTGTCCAGTTATTTTTAGCTGTGGCTTCAGATAAGTTGATTTACAGGTGCATGACAATCGTGTGACGACTACTTAGTAAGGTGTTGTCAGCAACAAAATTGTCAGTAACATAACGTATGTGACAATCTTATAAAAAAATATGTACTTCAGTTCTCTTTGATGTAATGTTCCCACTGAAGTGTATTAATGGGAGCGTGGCCGAGCGGTTAGAGCACGGGTCTCGTAATACATAGGTTGTTGGTTCGAGCCCAAGGCCAGGCGGTTTACGTCTCTTAGAAGGCCGGGATCAAATATACGAGTAGTTTTCCGGATCATTTTATTTTGATCTTTTATGGGTCACTTTTGATCCAACGTGGATCGTTTTGATCCTTTTTCGGATCAATATATACAAATGGATCAAATTCACCAGGATCATTTTCGATCCGGTTTTAGGATCATTTTATTTTGATCCTTTTTGATTACAATATCAAAGTTTTGATCCGTATTTCTGGATTACTTTGATACGGAAAGGATGAGCTCATATTTGATACCGCGTTTGGATCTAACGTGATCTTTTGTCTCATATTTGAGTACACCCCATATCCAATACATAGCCGGGAATGTATACAATGGTATAAATACGACGATTTCACCACACTTGACAGCTGCCTGTCCTGTGGCCGAGTGGTTAGAGCGATGGTCTGGTAATTACATGGTGTACGTGCGGCGCGGCGTGGGTTCAAACCCTGCTAGGGTCACTTCAGTGAGATATTTTTAGGCAGATCTTTTTTATAAGAAATATTTGATCCTTTTTTCGGATCAAGAATTGTGTTCCTTATTTTTGGATCACTTTGATCCTTAAAGGGTAAGCTCATATTTGATACCTAAAAAGGATCAAAATTGATCCTTTTTTGTCTCATATTTGATCCAGGCTTTCTAAGAGTGTACAGTGTATATACCTGGTGAGTCTATAAGTCAATCTATAATGTGTATTGACGAACGTGGAGTTTCATTTTGATATCGATCTATTAGAAATGCTTAAAACAAACTCTCATTTACACATGTTGGTCGTGTCTGAATTCAGTTTAATACATGAGAAGCGTTAGGGCTGTGAAATAGATATCGAAGGCATGTACATTTATTTATCTTACTTTTCAGGTACGAATGACGATATACTCACTGTGGCTCACCAACCGGCTACAGAAATGACAACGGATAACATTACAGCCACAGTAGTCGATGCTGATTTGGTTACAGTAACAACCACGGAGCCGTTTGGTAACGTACTTTCTTTAAATAAGATTGAACTTTTACAATACCGTATTACAAATTATTGATACCTATGATATTCTTTCGCGCGCCTCCTCCCCGTATTTTTTTTTCTTTTTTATGGACACCATCAACTGCCATCATATATGCTCTGGTATTATTCAGTTTTCCATTTATTAATCTCTGTTTTTCTTTGAACTGTTTTTGTTGTTGTTGTTGTTGTTTGTTTGTTCTTTGTTCGTTTGATTGTTCCATTTTTCTAATACAATTTCAACAGTTTACCAATATTGCATTTAATGTGTTTTCTAAATATGGCTGTGTCGTTAATCCGATTAGATTTTTACAGGTACGCCTGTTCATGGTCATCTAAGTTCTATGGTGCGTGAGAAAAATATTTGATATGTATAATGAAGTCATTGATTGTAAGTATAAAATAATAGAAATATTCTATTAAACCTTGGTAAGTATTAACGATAGCAATGCAGAAGGTAACTTGATTTCCCTTTGCTGGGTAACCACTGACGTTCCAAAGACGAGACATGACCCCCAAGTTTTATTTTCGGGTTCTATAAACACATTCCCAAAGACAGAAAATAGCTGTGCCTAATGTATATGAATGTGTGCAGAGACGTGGTTCTGCAGCTGAAGCTGCTGACGGAAATAAAACTGAGCGTTCTAAAAGTTGTGGCACACATATGGTTACGACTATTTGCTGTCGAAGTGATGACATAATTTGATTAATGTCCCCAGTTACTGGTTCAAACTATTAGCATGACTTATGGCATCAGCTTGAACTCTCCACTCAAAGAGCAAACGCGCCAAAAAGATGTTATGAAATCGCCTTTAGTTTCGTGCTTAGTTTGGAAAGGTTGCTGCAGGCCTCACTACTCGACTTGCAGTAACAAGCTATACATACAGCTAGTATAGTTTGTTTCTGCTAGTCGACTAGTATAGTTTGTTACTGCTAGTGGAGTAGTGAGGCCTGAAGCAACCGGTCAAATCTGTACGCACAGCTAGAGGCGATTTCATAACCTGTAGGGTTACTTTTACTTAATCACTACATGTATAACAGCGAATTGTGGAATTATACCATCATCGTTTACAGTAATTGAGCGGTGTTTGTACGTCCATTCCTTTTGCTTATTTTTCATCAGATGAACAATTTGGTTACTTAAGAAGGAGCACATTATTTTCTCCTCTTCGATTCCAAACTTTTTTGCGATCTTGAATACTACATAATTTTATTATTACTCACTCTTAAAAAGCCCGGATCAAATACGAGCTTACCCTTTTTCAGATCATTTTTTTGATCCACTTCAGATCAAACACACTCTTTTTTGTCTTTTTTGATCCGAAACGGATCAAATTTGACTAGAATCTGTATCAAAATTGATCCGGAAAGAGGGTAAGCTCATATTTGATACTGAATCGGATCAATTTCATCTTGGCTTTTTAAGAGTGCTCCTTTTCTATATGTTAAACGTATATTTATTTTTTCCAATAGGTATGTATTTTCATCCACTTTAAATTGTAATACGTAAGCAAGTAACCTGAGGTATTGGACTTCAGTTAGCATGGTAGGATCCGTAGACATTGTAGAGGTAAATGGATATGTGCCTCTCTAGCATGCTTTAAAGCTTTCACGAAAAATCCTTCAAAACCCGTAATGCTTGTCAGACTCCGAAAAACTGGTAATTTCTTTACTTATTTTTGGCTTAAAACTCATGGAGTAGTATTTTTGCCTGGAATTAATTAGATCTATTTAAACATAATTAAGTATTGAATGCTGTTTCATTAGTACTTTTATATCGTGTCTATATTAAGTTTTGACTTAAGCGGCGGTTGGTTCTGTGATCAAGGGACTGCTAGTATTTATATATAAATCATGCAGTCATGTCAGCATAAGCGCACAAACTTGCGACTGTTATCTAAGCCCATAGTCCTTAACATGCTTAAATTACAAGTACAGGGTGTTCCAATAAACATTGTGCATGGGAATAGAAGGTTTATCAGACTAGCTTCTTAAAACTTACAGCACTTTTAGTTTATGCCTTTGTTCATCAGTGTTGAAAATTTCAAGAAAATCCATCGATGCAAATAAGAGATATGATTGATTCTGTCAGCTTGTATCATTTACCTTCTGCACAACGGGAAATCCTGCAGTTAATGTTAATTTCCATGTGTTACCAAAGAACTTCGAAAGGCTTTATGCTAAACTTTAACGCTTGAGTAATTTACATCGATCACAGTCACTACGTACCTTTCTAATACTCTTCCAATCATATGAAGACAATATAGATATATGTGTCTTTTTTGTCTCGTTGGCGAACCAACGAGACATATTTCAATCTGGAAATTGGGAAACTTCAGTAACAGTCCTTTCTGGACATTAGCGACTTATAACTGTCCTTCCCCCTGTCTCCCTTTGCTGGTGGATACACCTTCTTCCCTGCTTTCCATGTCACATGTCAATATTCCTTCTCGTCATCACGAGGCTCGTACTTCACTTTGTCGTCTGCAGGCGACACACCACCAAAGAGCTTCCCATTGACTTACTGTTCAAAATGGCTTCCTAAAAACACCCGAGAACTCAATAATAAAGCACCTTTTCTCAGATGATTATGGTCTCTTCTAACACAAAATGATGATAGAAGAACACCTTCAAGGCAAAAATTTCACGCTGAAGTATAACGCCCCCTATCACTGAGAGCCAAATTTTGTATTTCCAGAATCAAGCGCAAATCAAGAAAAATCCTTTAAATTTTACCAAATTAGTCTGGAGATCAAAAATGGCATCAGAGCATCTTTAAATAAACCTAGCTTTATGATTAGAACAAAATATTGACCAAACATATTGCCCTTCCATACGTTTTGAAGTCCTGTTTTTAGAAGGGTAGTCAGTTTTGCCAATTTTAGAAATGCCGAACCATAGGGATTATCCTTGTGCAGAAGGAAAATGATACATGTTGACAAAATCAACGATATCTCTGGTTTGCATCGATGGATTTTCTTAACATTTTCACAATGATGGGCAAAAGCATGTACTTAAGAGTGATATAAGTTTTGAGAAGCTTGTCTGAAAAACCTGCGAGAAAATCAGCTCTATTCCCATGCACACTATTTATTGGGACGCCCTGTATAAGTTAATATATGTCAACTTAATTTTTAAAAGTATATATATAATATTTCCTTTAAACGGAATCTTGCAAGCTACGATAACTTAACTGAATGTCAAATCACGAGATATTCGTCTTAACGCCCCCATTCCTAGGCAAAAGAAAAGAATAAATGAATCTCTTTCTGCTTAAACAGGTATGACCTTCATGTATAACTTCAGAAACTCGGTTCAAAAGTAAATCAAAAATCATTCAGGTCAGTATAACGTAGAGGGAAGTAATACTGACTATATGTCGTCAAATTTACTGAATAAAAATGGTTTAAACTGAAACAGAAGGATTTTTTGTTTTTGTTGTTGTTATTCATGCCAGAATTTTTAAACTTATTAATTTCTTTAGTACGTACCTTTTACACAAACCGCTAATAATAGGCTCACTGACTAACAATGTAATACAGCCATTGGAGCATTTTCAGAAGAAATTACTTCAAAAGTGAACATTACTTCAAATAATATCATGTCCTTTAACCTGTTTGAAAACGAAAAACCCTATAACTCTTTAGCAGGATTGTATTTTTCTGATGAAGACAAATTGAACATTGCATCCTTATAAATTGACCTGTAAACGGGGTTATTACTTTATATTCGCGTTTGATGTTTAGATGTTTTAATATTCGAATTGCATGAATCTTGGAAAAAAATTCTATTTTAGATGCAGGAGGAAACCGAAGCACTCGCAGAAAACCTTTAAAGACGAGTATAAAAGAATGACACCAAAGTTACGTATAACCTAGGTCCGACCGGGAATCGAACACGGGCGCAGTGGTGAAATGTGACGTAAGAAACGCTACGCCATCCACACCCCTCCCTAAACATCATCTAATCGTGAATATAACATCCTGCGCATATATTCATTTAAATTCATGGTCTATTACGTTTCGCGAAAATATCTGCTCGCGAAAATATGGCCGTTTATATGGTATATGCAACATTGTCGAGGTAATTTCTGCAGGGTAGTTCTGTTTTCTATTATGTAGCCAGGTTATGAAGTATTTCACCACCTTTTTCTGTGTAGTTTTGTTGTCATTCAGTCTTTGTTAATCCTTACATTTGTTGCTTTAATACTAGTAACTCAGGAAAGTGCACAAACACCTCAGCCTTTTCGGAATTAAGCATAGTATAATCTCGATGATTCACCATGAAGAGGAAAGTTACGCTGACAATATTTGTAATTTTCGCACTTTTGGGTCATAATTTTTCATTCGAAACTAATCAATGTGAAACCGGATCTGCACTCCCTTCTTTAAGTAAGTAAACTACATTGTAAATAAGTTAAGTTTAATTATTTTAAAATGTTATTTTGATGCCTTTGCTCAGTAGTCGTCAACCACTGGCGTGGAGGGATAAAAATAACTTGCTCTCTTTGTCACGTATTCTTCCTGTTAGGCTTGGCGTCCAAAGACATTCGCTCACTCGAAAAACATTCGCTCACGATATTAGCTCTGATATATTCTCTAAAATGGAGAGAAAAATATTGCTAACATTATTTTAAAACCTGATTTTTGTACTGGCTTGGAGGTAGTAATTGCGCTCTTTAACGCGTGCACAAGGCGCGCGCAAAAATATTTGTTTAGTTTATATGGATCTAAAAAACGCCTATTTTTTGAAGAAATAATGGTTTATTTCTTCTTTCTTTTTTCCGTTCCCTTTTCTCTTCCTTCCTTTTCTTTCTTTGTCTCTTTTCCTTGCCCTTTTCCCTCTTCTCCCTTCTTCCCTCTTTCTCTTCTTCCTCCCTTTCTTCCCTTCCTATTATTTTTGCTCTCCTTCCCGATTTTCTGCGTCCGGAGGGTCAAGTTGCCAAACGCACCACCCCTCCCATTGGTTACGCCCCTGATCTTAAGTCTTACTATTTTGTATTTCGTGCTAACATACTTGTTAAGTAAATTCATATTTGGTAATTTAGAATTTTGATCCTTATTTTTGGATCACTTTGATCCTTAAAGGGTAAGCTCATATGTGATACCTAAAAAGGATCAAAATTGATCCTTTTGTCTCATATTTGATCCTTCCTTTCTAAGAGTGTACGTTGCCATGCATTTCCTTGTTCAATTTACAAATTGAAAATCGGATGAACCATTTCAAAATGGCGGCCGAAAAAACATGTTTTCATCTTGATGAAAATTAGGGGGGGGGGTGCCACCTAAGGTGTGGTTAGAGTAAGCCGTCAAAGTTTGGGTGTGAGGGGGGGTAAAGCCCCTGAAAATTTTATGTCGTTATTTTCAAAATTATATATGCATGCTATGAGGCTGAAACTTTCAGGGCATGTTAAAATTATCATTTTCCTTCTTTATTTGCAAAACAACGATGAAATTCCATCATTTAGAACTTTTATAGCAAACTTTTAATTTTGGGGTGGCATTTGCCAAAATTCAGATTTTTCGACCTGAAAGACCTTTATGACGTCATAATTACGTAGCGCCTCGGCAGATTTTTGTGATCTTGTAACGTTGGATAGGGGAGGACCATATCTATTGAAAGCATAACCGAGTTCATAGGGGGTTCTGTTCCAAAAATTTAGGGGGTGGTTAGACGTGTTACAAAAAAAGCTTGGTAAGACGAGGGTTCAGTTTGACAGTTACATGGAGCGGCGATGAATTTTTTTTGCGGTTGTAGGGCCCCTAGGAACTCCACTCCTTGGTGACTCAAGTGTTAATGCCACACTAAAAACAAATAAAATAATGCTGCATACTTCAAAGGATTGATGCTCTGCGAATTGCTGATAGAAGAGTGCATAATCCAGACACTTGGGATATACATACTACTAATACATTTGAAAAAAAAAACAATAATGAAACTGAGGAAAGACGAGTCACTCAAGAACGAATATCGCCTTCTAAGGCGGGCGAACTATATGACGTCATAATTACGTAACGTTTGCATCGTCCCCTATCCCCCTTGGGTAGACGTGTCACAAAAAATAGTCTGGGTAGACGGGGATTAACATTGTAATTATTTTGATTACACTCTAAGAAATGACCGTATTTATACGGTAGAAAACCGGTATTCTTTAACGGTGAATTCCCGTAAGAAAATATTTACAGATGAAATGTAAATTTGACTTTTTTTACGGGATTTTACCGTATATATGTGGAAAAAACGGGGAAGTTCCGTAAATTATTAGCAAAAAAGACAATTTGACACCACAGAAAATATATA
>JXSR01S006997.1:39377-49607 GCA_000969725.1 Ophiothrix spiculata | reverse complement strand
ATATTTGATCCCGGCCTTCTAAGAGTGTAGGGATGTCAATTAGTGTAGAAAAATCCGTGCTGGATTGAAATTTATGTTCAAGTCCCTTAACTTTAGACTCCTCAATGACGGGTTCAATAATGTTTGAAATAATTAAAAAATGTACCTATTGAACAAAATGGAGTTTTTTTAATATTGAGGGAGGTTCTTTTTAGTTTTCATCATAAAACGAGTATAATACAGTTGATTGATTGTTCGTATGTTTTCATAAATGAGCAGCTTCGTGTGAAAATGGACCAGAGGTCGCCGTGCAAACTCAAATTAAGCCCTGTTCGGCGGTATAGCGCGCTGTACAAAAATGCATTTCGCGATATGATTCACTCACTTTTAGGCAAAAAGTAAACAACCATTTTAAAGGAGATAGATCCATTGTTCCATTTATGAAGGACACTTTTTGGAAACCATCTCTTTTACTTCACAGCAGTCGATCGAAACTCCAGACCACCGCCCCAGTCGGAGATCTCCAAATACTTTTGCAATCCTTGGATGACACAGGATATCTCCGAAAAAGTGTCTTACATCATTACAACCAGTAGATATTCGTGATCAAAATGGAATATTTTTTGACTTTCAACAGCGAATGAATCACCTCGCGAAATCGCGAAATGTCATCCAAACCCCACGTTACGCCACACTCTCCGACGTGTTTTATAAATCCCCGCCAGCAATCCTAGGGGCTATATACCCTGCAACAACCGGCACAAAACTGGCTGGACATTGCAAAACACGGCGAAGTTTTCTTTCGTCTTTTTGGATGGTATAATTTAAAATAATTGTGAATTTTGTTCAATATCAGACTGTTACTCACATGCACCGCTCTTTCGTGTCATTAATCCAGTAAAAATCATTCCAATATTGTAGATATAAATACTTTTAATGGTTATGGGAGTAAGTATAGTTATTATAATTGCCATCTTCCCCCGTACATTACTGGATTAACGTCGTGGCTGTGCCGAGTTTGTTTATTCACCCTACTCCCGTTGTATATCTGTAACAGCTTGTCAAATGGGTCCATTTGTTGAAATTGAACAAATGACCTCACATTTGGGCGGATATTTTCAATACGAAGTGAGACATGGGATTTTTTGGACACTTAGCTAATGTCAACCACTTGTAGAAGAAAAACATTTAAAACAAATCAGTTTCTTAGTTGGTTTGTCATTTTTACACGCCCGTAAATTCCTTATATTCACATTTTCTCTAATTTACCCCTATTTGTAACACAAATAGCGTCACATTTTTCGGACAAAATCTTTAATATCTCCGGAACCGCTTGACCTACAAACGTGATCTTGGTGTCATTTTACTTTGGAAACAGAGTGCAATTCGAATGTGTCATGAAAACAAATTGAATAGGAACTTTAATTTTCTCGTTGATATCCCTACTATTACTGACCATGACACAAAACTGAGTTTTGTCTGGTTTAATTGCAGCTTATTTTGAAACACCCAGGTATTGATTTCGAAAAAAACATGATACCAGATTCGAAAGAGCAATTTCTTGGTTACCATCACTAATAGGATTAAATTCAGAATATTGCCGCACATCATCAGCGTATGCGTGGAATGAGATTTTTTTCCGGATGATGTCACCTATAGGACGTTTATACATTATGAAGCCTGTGGACCAATAATATAAATTCCTGAGGCAGCGAGTATTTGAGAATATGTTCATCGGAGAAAACCTGATTAATGGAAACTTTGGTGGTACGGTCAGTAATGTATGTTCTAAACCATGAATTGACCAAGCCACGAATACCAAAACGCTTGTCAAGCCTATCTAAAACACAAGCGTAGTCGACGACTGTATCGAAAGCGGCCGACATGTTAAGGAGGACCACAAGTAGAGGATTGTTCTTATCAAACGATTGGAGTATCAATGCAGCACATAGCTCCATGGCTGTATATCTTCATATCAGAGACTCTAAACATACCGTGAACTTAGGGGATGTTTTAATTCTAAGACATCCTCTAAAGGAGTAACAATACCATTAGCAAGGAATAATATTATTGAAGTCATATTGAGAAAAAAACATGAAAACCCTACCAACAAGGAGCGGGCCTACACTATCCTCTTTCTCTCGTGCGAGACCGGGTACTTTGTGACGTCCCTATATAGCCATCTGTCACGTTACCAACTCCAGGGATGAAATTCCAGTTGATTGCCATTGGTTACGGTCACAACGCAGCTTAGTTTTATTCTGAGTAGCAGTTTTAGATTTACTTATATTCTGATAATGAACGAAAATATTAATATTTCGATTAACCTAAAAACCCAAAGGAAGTACACGGTTCTCTTGATAATCGAATTCAGTATCAGGACAGGCTGAAGCCATATGCCAATTTTGAACTTCTCTATCTGTTTATTTTTTTTTTAAATTAATATTACTTTGAATATTAATGTTATTCTCGAATTGTTTTTGGATGGAAGTTAAATCATATTAAATATGATGTTAAACGTTTGCAATGCCCTTCAAGAATACAGTTAGAAGTTAAATTTGTGCAATATGTTATGTAATAACCTGACCATGCTTGAATCTTCAAATCAACAACGACTTCTATTATTTGGAATCATGCAAGAATTATTAATAAATCTGAATATCTACTTCAGATTTTCAATAAAATTCTTGTATATCATAAGTAATACATCTAGCTCTAGTTCATTTTAAGTAAAAAACATCATAAAGTCATAAACTATTATCCTACACCTTATTTACAAATGTAAAATTGCAAGAGTCAACTTTGCTTCACAGAAAAATATGAAAGTAGAGAGAGAGAGAGAGAGAAGAAAAGGATTAAAAAAAGAAGCTCACGGGCAATGTACCGTAATGTAAGTTTCACTAATTTGCTTTCTATAATCTCTATGAAATATTAATAAGGTGTACGGCAATATACATGATATGTCGGAATTCAATGTATAAATAATAGATATTGACTAGCTTGTTTATCTTTATCACGATTAATTTTGAAGTAAACAATCAGGAAATTCAGAAAGAGATTTGAGGTAGATACGTTCGATATTATAAGGATTCTGATTGGCTATAATATCATGTCACTAGAGAAAACATTGAATAAATGCAAGTATTCTAAAGTACATATATAACGAAAGCAAGAAAAAAATGGAGCATGATACAAAAATATAGTGGTCGAGCTGCGTCGAGCTCCGTCGAGCTCAATATTTTAAAAACTCATAGCGAGACCAATATCTTTGAGTATCATGCGAACAGATCCATCCAATTTTGTCATTATTATGTTCAAAATCTGATATTTTGTATTCTGTCCGATATCCCTGTCCGATTTTTTTGGAAATCGGACAGCTCAGAACATAATAATGGATAAAATAAGTGGGTTGTCAAACGAAAAAAAAACAACCAAAAACCAAATGCAAAAATAAAAAACACGACCCCATTTAAAAATCCTCTTTTTTTTTCCACACCACCACGATTCCTGTGTTTCTTCTGTTGCTTATTAAAAGTTGCATACATCTCAAGTCACGTTCCGATGTATCATGTACTGCCTTAAAAGGGTGAAGAATTGTTAATTTATATAAAGATTAGATGGTCACGATCTAACCTTGGTTTAAGACTGGAGATTGAGGATGCTTTTATTCAAATGACGTGATTTATATATATTAACTTACCTAAAAAAGAATAATACTGTAAAAATTCGTATAAAAGCACACTTCAGCACATTTTAGGTGATTGAACGGTGTAATGTTAATCCTCGTCTAACCAAGCCTTTTTTTAACACGTCTAAAGTAGGGGGAGGGGATTGATCCCCGTAAATTGTATTGAATCGAACATGTTATAAACTTGGTTTTGCTATTAATAAATACGTATGGTCATCTCCTATCCAACGATACCAAGATCATAAAAATCGGCCAAGGCGTTACGTTATTATGACGTCATAAAGTACTTTCGGATCGGAAAATTGGGATTTTGGCAAAAGTGGCTACCTAAATCAACATTTTGCCAAAAAAAATCTAAATATCGGATTTTCGTCGTGTTTTTTTTTTTTTGCTAATAAAGAAGGGAAATGATGATTCTGTAGGCTTAAGCTTTATAGCATGCAGATGTTTTTTAAAATGGCAATTTACAATTTCAAAAAAATCCAACTTTGGCGACCTATTCTACCCCACCTTAGGTGGTACCCCAAGGCTAGCGAATAGGGCTTTCATTGTAAAATTATAAGTACGTTTTTGTGTGATTCTATATTTCTTATTTTGTCAATTATTAACTGTTTTACAAATTATATGTTTTGTATGTTATGTAATAGCATGACCAAGCTTGAATCCCCAAAGACTTCTATGAAAATATGCAAGAATTGTCATTGAATCTGAATATCTACTACAGATATTCAATACACTTCTTATATATCATAGCCAAGGAAATCTAATTCATGTTCAAGGAATAAAAATCATAAAGTCATGATATGCAACTCTAGCCCTTACTTACAAAATGTAAAACTGTAAGAGTCAATTTTTCTTCACAGAGAAATACGAAAGTAAATTCTTAACAAAGATATACAGAAGAAGAAGAATGAATGAAGAAGCTCGCGGGCAATGTAATGCCTGTTTCACTAATTTGCTTTCTATGATCTCTATGAAATATTAATGAAGGTGTACGGCAATATATATATGATACTATAAATAATAGATCGCGATATATTTTGAAGTAAAAAAGATTCTGATTGGCTATAATGTTATGTCACCAGAGAAAACATTGGATATAATGCAAGTATTCTAAAGTATATATAACAAAAGCGAGCCGATAAAATAATGGATAAAATAGGTGGGTTGTAAAACGAAAAAGACAAATGTAAAAATAATAAACACGACCGAATTTAAAATCATCTTTAATTTTTTGAAACCACCACAATTCCTGTGTTTCTGCGGTTGCTTATATTAAAGTTGCATACATCTCAAGTTACATTCCGATGTATCATGTACTGTCTTAAAAGGGTAAAGAATTGTTAATTTATATAAAGATTAGATGGTCACGATTTTACCTAACCTAAGTTTAAGACTAAGAGATTTAGGATGCTTTTATTTAAATGACGAGATTTATATTAACTTACTTAAAAAAAACCCAATACAGTTAAAATTCGTATACAAGTAGTCTTCTGCACATTTTTAGGTGATAGAACGGTGCAATGCTAACCCTAGTCTAACCAATCCCTTTTAAACACGTCTAACAAAGGGGGGGGGGGGGTTGGCAACCCCCACCCCTAATTTGTTTGGAACCGAACCTTTTATGAACTTGGATAGATAGGTCGTCCCCTATCCAACGATACCAAGATCATCAAAATCGGCCAAGGCGTTACGTAATTATGACATCAAATCGCGATTTTGGCAGAAATGGCTACCTAAATCAAAATTTTGCCAAAAAGTTCTAATTATCGTATTTTTGTCGGGTTTTTTGCAGTGCTAATAAAAAAAGGAAATGAAGATTCTAACATGTTTTGTCAGTTTAAGCTTTATAGCATGCAGATGTTTTTGAAAATTGGAATTTACAATTTCAAAAAATCTCTTCGGGTTGCAACAACCCTCCTACTCCCACCTTAGGTGGTACCCCCAAGGCTAGCAAAGAGGGCTTTGATTGTAAAATTATAAGTACGTTTTTGTGTGATTCTCTATTTCTTATTTTGCTAATTATTAACTGTTCCACAAGCTATATTCCTTTCATTTGCCATTTTGAAGAGAAGCATGATTTTGTAACTCCATAAAATATTATAAATCACACTAATAATGTGATGCTATATGCTGACATCATTTAAAAATAATATGCTACGTATCTCGCTTATGGACAAGAATAACCAATGATCGCTATAAATAAATTATATTGACGGTAAAGGTAGGGTTTCAAAAACTATTCCTGTAGAATATCTATGCGAGATGAAGTAGACTACAGCAACTCTTGTTTCTCATGATATATTTAACGTCCATATTACTGGTTCGTTTTTAGTTTTTAGCAAAAAGGAAACATATGATTCACTGACCATTTATGTAGTTTGATGAATATTGTCAACTTACACAATCAAATTATTGAAATTCCTAAGTTGAGTTTAAGAATCTGATAATCCTGTCAACTTAAAAATTAATATTAGTGCACGTGATTAAATGTGTAGGATCCTATTTCAGCATGTGTATTATTTACTTTCAAGTAATTAACCTTGATCTCTAAAATGCATTGTGGAAAGCTTCAACCTTGGCTTGTGTCTTGTTTTCTCTTGAGAGGCAAAAGAAAGTATGCAAACCTGGGGATGAGGCTGTTATGAAAATACAAAAGATATTGAAAATAGGTTTACTTTTTTTATTAAAAACTTTTAAATTAAAATTTTATACTATATCTCCGAAAATATAAAGAATTTGGAGGTAAAATTTTGGATTTAAAATCATAAAAATATGGGCTCACATTTGGCATCAAAAATATACTACTTCAGGTTGAGCACTGGGGGATGAGAATGTGATCGGAATCTACACCTTTAATTAATTATATAAACCGGGTCAGTTTACTCAAAACGACAAAACAGACAAAATCTTGATGGAAATTGAATATAGCTCACATGTAAATAATCATGATAATGATGGCAAAGTCAATTATCTTGTCCGTGAGTGCACATGGACAAAATAACATCGACACTCTAAAACAAGCATAATAATCATAACCTGGGATTACTCAATGCATATCATGTTTGTAACTTACACTTGGAAGACATGCTTCAACATACAGTTTCTTAAAGTAGCCTTAGATAATTTACGTCTCTACATCAAATTGCTGTAAAAGTGGAGCGTTACCGTTTCCATCTGTTTGTACCACAAATTCTTTCAAAACTTTTTTTTTTGAGGAGTGGAAGATTTATTTCAGGTCATTGTACTAAATGGTAGCTGCTTTACTCAATCAGACCTTCCCCCTCCTCCTCCTCCTCCTCGTACGAGGGAAAACTGGTAATGATCGTCTAATTTGCACTGATCTTTCACATCATAAAAGAAACATTATTGCTGCCATTTTTCTTTAGGCTAATCGCCAAGGATAAGCCTCTAATGAAGATTATTTCCATTGAGGTCCAAGATCTATCTTCAATTAAATCAGTTTTGGATGCAGGAAGAAGACCGGGGTACCCATAGAAGAACCTGCGGAAGCGAGCATGGACTGAAAAAAAAAACCAAATGCACATACATCACTGGGACCGGGAATCGAACCCGGGTAGTGGTCGAAATTGAGGGAAATATCGCTGCGCTAACCCGCTTCCCCTTGTCCAATGCCCCTATAAGAAGAGCATATAGGTATATAGAAAATGTTTATAATATGTTATGTAATAGCATGAACAAGCTTGAATCCACAAAGACTTCTATGAAAATATTCAAGAATTATCATTTAATCATACCGGTATTCAATTCACTTGTATATCATAGCCTAGGAAATACATATACATACTAGTAACTCAAT
The DNA here is from genome assembly GCA_000969725.1 of Ophiothrix spiculata. Lineage (NCBI taxonomy): Eukaryota > Metazoa > Echinodermata > Ophiuroidea > Amphilepidida > Ophiotrichidae > Ophiothrix > Ophiothrix spiculata. The sequence continues at coordinate 42,120 of JXSR01S006997.1, read as the reverse complement.
AACTAGTAGTCTTTAGCACATTTTTAGGTGATTGAACAGTGCAATTTTGGACACTTAATGATAAATATCATTTTACTCTCCGCCGTTGACCAGTGTTCTTTAGAATGAAATTAGCATATTAACCCTTGTCTTACCAACGTATTTTTTGTAATGAAATTAAAATTGGAGCGCTAAGAGTTGATTTGCTATATATCATAGTATAGGGTATGGTCTCCTCTATCCATTGATACCAAAATCATGAAAATCGGCCTAGGCATTACGCAATTATGACGTCATAAGTACTTCCGAGTCGGAATCGCGATTTTGGGCAAAAATGGTTCGAAATTTTGCTCTAAAAGTTCTAAAAATCGGAATTTTGCCGTTTTTTTGCTTTTAAAGAAGGAAAATGGTGTTCCTAATATGTTCTGTAAGTTTTAGGTGAATACCATGCAGATATTTTTCAAAATGGCGACTTAAAATTGTCTCAGGTGGTAATCATCCCCCCTACCTTCCGAATTTGACCGCAAAGGATGAACTTACAACTACTCAAAACCCCTAGGTCATATTCGTTTTCGTTTTTATGTGACAGGGAATCATCCGTTAGGGGGGTGGTGGTAACCCCCCCCCCCTTGGTAAGACAATGGTTAAAGCATAGGCAGCGGAAGTATGACTCTTGGAGAAAACTACTTTGCAGAGAATATAGGACAATACCAGGAGCAAGGCTAGCGAAGAGGACTTTCCTTGTTAAATCATAAGTACATTATTGTGTGATTCTATTTTCTATTTTGCTAATTATTAAATGTTTCGCAAGCTACATTCCTTATCATTTTGTCATTTGAAGAGAAGCATCACTTTGTAACTCCATAAAATTGTATAAATCACACTAATAATGTGATCCAGAGGTTGATTTAAGCCCTTCCCATCATACAATTCAAACTGTCTCTTCCACAGCTTACAAACAGCTCACTGAGTGAACCAACTGCATAGACTTATATGTAAAACTACTGATGGAAAACTTGCTATAGAAAATTTATTATTTTGTCCAACTGTGAATGAAAAGGACCTTCAGAAAGAGGATAATCACAGCTTGATATCAATGCAAGCAAATCTGAGTTGGACAGAGTTTTTCATTCCCAAAATACAGTTTGAAATAGAGTAAATTCAAACTGTTTACCATACAAATGAATGCATTAGTGGAGTGACCTTGGTTAACATTCCATGGGGTCTACTGGTATGTTGCTGTGTGTTATGGGAAGGGCTTAAATCACCCTCTGAATGTGATCATTTAAACATCATTTACAGGGTGTCCCAATAACATTGATTCAGACTATATTCTTAAAACTCTTATCATTTTGAAGATTATGCCTTTGTTTATCATTGTTGAAAATTTCAAGAAAATCCATTGATACAAACCAGAGATATCATTAATTTTATCAGCATATATCATTTTCCTTTTCCACAAGGAGAATATCTATGGTTAAGCATTAAACAAAAATGTTGACAGTATCTACAATCATTGACGCTTGATAAATTTACAATAAAGTACGAGCCTTATGACGAAGAAGTGAAGTTCGAGCCTTATGACAACGAAGAAGAATATCGTGTCGTTAGAGAATGGAACGCATGAAAGAACGTGTATCAACCATCATGGAAAACAGATTGAAGGACATCCGGGTCGCTAATGACCATTGGACATGTGAAGAAAGATACACATTCATAAATTTAGAGATCTGTCAAAAATAACATGTCATCAATACGATTTGTAAACACTTAAAAACATTTTATAATTTTTGGAAGCAATGTGGACAATCAACTTTATTCACAATTATCTTGTTAGAAGATTTCCTAGGGTTTGTGCAATTTTACGCAGTTTTCTCTCTTTATCTAACTCTAATAATGAATCTAGAGTCGTTGCGTGTGATGTGAAATAAGACAACCTTATGTTAAATTTTTTGTGTGAATTTTTATGAAACAAATACCATTTATTCTGTTGTATTGATTCTACTGAAAACAGGATAAAAGAAGAAAACATATACCTGCTATATCATTGCTTGTAAATTATGTTAGCATGAAATAGTGCTTTTTAACTGGCGGCATACGTACCATATTAAGAGCTTCGACTAGATTGGTGCTTAGACTTTCTAAAAAAAACAAAGAAATACATTGAAATACACTGAAAATCACAAATTTGACGCTTTACCCTAAACCTTTGTCATTTATGTGGGGCATTGTAAGAACTAGCAAATAAAAAGCATATATATAATGAACGCATTAAAAAGTATGCCATAAATTGTATCTATATTTTTTTTAAAGAAACGAAAAAACAATTGGTAAATAACGTAATGAAATAGAAAAAAAAAGACACAAAGCTAAATTGTTTTGATCATTCATTGAAGAATAAAAGAAAGGTTCGTGGTGTCTTTTTTTTCGATGTTAATTACTCAAGCGTCAAAGTTTTGTTTGAAGCCTTACGAAGTTCTTTGTTAACATTCGAAACTGCGGAATTTCCCATTGTACAGGAGGAAAATGATATAAACAAAATCAATCATTTCTCTGGTTTGCATCAATGGATTTTCTTCAAATTTTCAACAGTGATAGACAAAGGCATGAACGTTAAAGTTATATGTATTTTAGGAAGATAGTCAAGCAAACTTCTGAGAAAATCAGCTTTATTCCCATGTACAATGTTTATTGGGACACCCTGTAGAAGAAAATATGCTGCGTTTCTTCTTTATGGACAGGAACAACCCATGATCAAGCCCGT
>JXSR01S006995.1:94265-110729 GCA_000969725.1 Ophiothrix spiculata | reverse complement strand
TTACACCCTATCGGCAAAATATCGTATCGGTAAAATCACCTGTCTTTGCCAATGAACTTTACCGATGTTTGGATTTAAGCCTAGCTGGGCTAGGCCACGTTTTTGATCAGCTGATGATGCACTAAAAGCGTGGCCTAGCCCTAGTCTAGGCCACGTTTTTGATCAGCTGATGATGCACTAAAAGCGTGGCCTAGCCCTAGTCTAGGCCACGTTTTTGATCAGCTGATGATGCACTAAAACATTGGTAACTAAGACCATAACGAGACGTTGGTAACAAGACACAATGTTTTAACTATGTTTTGACTTAAATTCTTGCTGCTTGCTTTCGGTGCCAGCTCACTGCCCGGTCTCCATAGTCCACACGGACACCGTCCGGTCATCGGCCAGTGTTATACGGTCTCTGGTTGGTGTTCGTTGAATTTCAGCCTGGTATGATGCCATAAGCACATAATAAACCTCACCATTTAGGCCAATTAGTATAAACCTCACCATAAGGACAATGTGACCAAGGTATTACTAAGATAACAGCTCATTAGTCCTGGATGTAATGATGTATGAACCAAATGGAACTGACAAGATTCTGGGTCCACCTGCTCTACAGATAGATGACTTGATTGCTTAAGACAGATTGGGGCCATTTACACCTTGTTCTGATAAGACTTGAGATATTTCTCTCTGGCTCATCAGTTCTGGATGTAATATGAATCCTGAGGATGATCCAAATGCACGTCACTGGTAGGATTCTGGGTCCACCTGCTTTACAAGTAGACAATTTGATTGCTTGAGACAGATTGGGGCCATTTACATCTTGTCCTGATAAGACTGTGACCATCTCCCCTGGTTTCAATCCTGTTCCTACTCTTGTAACAGGAAATACGGTGACCAGTGGAAATATTAACCTGGACAGCAAAGAAGTGGTCATCCCTGACTGAGTGACCTTTAATGATCTTGTTGTGCCTTACAGAACCATAGACAAACTTATTCTAGCCACAATAAGAAAATGCTTTAAAGTAAGAATTAAATTCAACTCGATAAATTTGCGAGATTTTGCTAAAAGAAATCTTTAAGAGATCTATGACCTTTGTATCAAAAATGGGAAATGGAATATACCAATATATTATCAAAAGTACAAATTTCAGCTAATTTAATCAAAAATATTATGGTGGCGCATCCGAGGATTTTAGAACCCGCAGCAATTCCATCGAAATTTACTGGCAAATAAATGATATGAAAATTGCTCCAGGTTTATAACTTTGTATACAAATTCATCGGTAAACCTGTAGCATTTTACTTATCACCTGGCGCAAAGTAGCTCTATTGCTCTCCTTAATAAAAAGCTTGCACACTTCTCTAAAATTTTGAAGCAAAATTTTGTCCAATGTGATTGATGTGTTGCAAATATATATGGGCAAAAACAAAAACAGATATTCCATAAATTTAGAAAACAATGACTTGAAAATGTAAGATGTTTTGATGTTATATACTTGTAAAAGAAACTGTTTTAGTGTTCTTCATCAAGATGTGAGGCCAATTCTAGTGATGATTTTGTAAAGCTTTAAGTTCTTCATAACCTATTGCCAGGCTGCTAATCGCTGTTAAGTAGTAACAGGCATTTGCCAATACAAAGCCTCCCAAACCCTAGTGTAGCACAAGATCCAATCACGGATACTTCACTCCACGATGATTTCCTCTAGTTGCAAACAAGGCATTCTATGATAGCCTGGCTTCAACCAAAAAAAACCCTGCCACAGGGTTTGGTTCATGACACCTGTAAATCATAAACACTTCTACTGGGATCCATGTGATCGTGCTATATTTAATCACATTACATGCACTCCCACAGGAAACCAAGACTTACAGAATGCTATTCTCAACTTGTGTGTCATTTAACAACAATTAACGATGTGCTTCTCGTGATTCTAACAAGACAAAAACCTCAAATTACTGACTATTTTTCAAATTAAAAACAAAATTACCAAACGGTTTGAGTACCTGCATATCATTAAATTAAACTAGAATACGCGGTTCTCGGGCCGCGCGGTTCTCGACACAGAGTGTCGATCACGATGCCTCCGCCTTCCACCTTTGTTGAAAATTTGACCTTTGACCCAAACCTTTGAAATCTGACCTTTCTTTTGACCTTTGACCCCCAGTTTAAGGTCGGACGATGGGGTCACCATTGACACTTTTGATCGCTGGTCCATGACTAACAATTTGACACCTTAACCTTTGAAATTGGACAAAGTTGAAAAATAAGTAACATTTTATGCATAAATTAAGCAAATTAGATACTTAATTAGCATATTTTGCACTCAAATTGCAGCTGGCATAAGCGCAGCTCAATCCGCACCTACCCAATAAATTTCATGAATGTAGGGTGCACGGTTTGTAAAATATCCCATTTAAAGCATTTTATGCATAAATTATGCTACATTTTATGCATAAATTATGCAAATTAGGTACTTAATTAGCATATTTTGCGCTTAAATTGCAGCTGGCACAAGCGCAGCTCTATCCCTATCTACCCACCAAATTTCATGAATGTAAGGTGGACGGTTTGTAAAATATGCCATTTAAACCATTTCATGCATAAATTATGCAAATTAGGTACTTAATTAGCATATTTTGCTCCGAAATTGTTGCTGGATCGAGTTTGGCTCTAGGTCTACCCAGTCACCAAATATCATTAACGTAGGCCATGCGGTTTTAGAGATACGCGTAAAATAAAATTCTGCTCCGTTGAGGAGATATTGCCCATTGTATCTATGAAATTATAAAGGATTACATGTAAGAGCGCCATCTTAAAACGGATTGTATTCGTTAATTAAATGGCCGATCGGGCCGATTTTCGCATATGTGATGCGCCAATCAAAATAAGGTGGGGTTAAAATTTTGAAGGAGTGGAGTTTTAGCAAATGCTCCTTTCGGAAAATTTCTAAGTCCCTAAAATCACAAAAAATCACATATTTTCTGCTTAAAAACCGACTAAATTTGCATATTTTGCGCCAAAACTTTCAGAGAAAATTACTAGCCACCCTTACCACCAGTCCACCAACTTGCATCGCTCCATGCCTCACCAGTTCCGAGAAACGAGCCCGGACGGAAGGACGGACGGACGGACGGACGGACAACCAGAAAACATAATGCCTCTGGCGGAGGCATAAAAACAAAATCTGTACTTAATGATATACAGCAGAAATCTGACAATTCAAATATCTCAATCAGACAATAAAATTAACAATGACATCCATAAGAAAATTTGTTTTGTTTTGTCAAAATCAAAATCATTCAACATTTAAAACGAACAAACCGCTGCATCTGGACAAGCGTCTTCGTCTGACAAACCCAATATAGAAGTACAATAATACCAAAAAACTTTCTAGAACTTGTTTTAGGCCTTTTAGACCTAAAACAAGTGCTTCTAATCACCCAGCTCTCAACAACTTGTTCTATATGTTGCATAGTGTGCCTCATGCTGTAAGCTTATCCAGCGGAAGTCTTCAGAATTGCCAGCTAGATTGCTTTCATTCAGGAGGAAGTCAGCGCTGATAGCTAGGAAAATTTAGCACAGGTGGTCCCTGGTTCAACCTCAAATGCAACACTGCACAACTACTGCTAGGCCTGTCTAGTACGGAAATTTGCCATGAACAGAACTGCATTTTGTGACAACAATTTTAGCTTAAAATTGAGATTATTTTTAACAAAGTTATTTATGGAATAGGCCTACTTATTTCCACAAAGCGGAAGACATTATGAAAAAATGATTCATGATCTGTTCCGCTGAATCATAAATTAAAATGTTTTAAGACTTTCTTTAACCTTCAATCTATGTATCCAAGTTCATCCATTTTGAATCCTGTAATTTCGTGTTCCTTATGATCACCAAATGATAATATATATGCATCATTAAAATTTGTTTCATGCTAAAGGGTTGCGGGTAGTCCGATCCATAGGACATTTTTTTTTTCCGTTGCGGACTATCCACAATACAAATCCACCATCACACTATAATTCATCTACTGACTACTAGTAAACCCTGAGTTCTACATAACCCACTGATGTCACCTTTTTCGGGGTTGGTAGTATCTGTCTTTCTAGAGCACTGGACATGATATTGGTTTGTGTATTCTGAAAAATCAAGGGTTCTATGAATCGAACTAGGTTGCGGGAAGGATTTTTTTTTTTTGGGGGTGGGGTGGGGAAATGAAACAACTTTGAGACCTATTGCACAAGAGGCTGCATGATCAGCTCTAACCTAGAACCCCTCACACAGGCATTAGCATAAAAGCTAACAAAGGTAATTCAAAACAATACATTTTTTAAACTAATATTTGCAATTTTTTTTTCATATTTACTAAATTTTTAATTCAATTTTAACCAAGCTTAAAGGATAGTCCATTTACAAAAATGCTTTCAAATTTGCCATCAATTTCATTACACAAAGATATACTTTACACCAACGTTTTGAAGGCGTAAAGACATTTCTATACTACTTTTTTTTAATAAAATTAAAGAATAAAAAAATCCTTTGTTTTTAGACACACCAAAATCTACAATGCTTAGGGCGTGGCACCATTCAAGAACAGCTAACATAAATGTAGTATGGTGTTTTCTTATACCAGATTTTATTCAAAACGGAATATTAATCCCTTAATTTAAAACAAAGAGACATATCAAGATTTGTAATTGAGAAGCTTAATCTGGATGAAATAGATTAATTAATCACTATATTCAGAGTTCAGACCTTATCATAGACAAACGTGCAAGCACAATCTAGTACCGGAATAAGGGAAATTGCAACTTTTCCCCTCTTAGAAAGATTTTAATCCGTAAATATCCTTTGGCTCTCAGGTTTAATCATGTCTGCCAAGGTGTTAAAATGACTTGAAGGCATTGCCAAAATATATTGGAAAAATGATTTTTAACACGTCAGTGTGTGCGAAATGTCAATATTTCGATGCAGAGATCAATGAATTTGTACAACTCATTCAAGGTGACAGAAAGATTCAATATTTAGATATCCTGATCAAGAACTTTTGGACTTGAAGGTGATAACAAACATGAGTTTTATTTAAAGGAGAATAATCTGATTGCTTCAACTTTTTTCAAGCTTTTTGAGATTTTAGTACCAAAATATTGCTCATATTTTTCAAATAATTTGTGTGAAATTTCATAGATGAGTTTGTTCTGTTTTGGAGATACATAAGAAATAGTAACATGGTAACCACAATTAGTTTTACATCTTGGAGGTGGCTCTGAAATTTATACAAAATTGCCCTTAACAGTTTGATCGATTCAGCTGAAATTTACTTACACAGAATTAATGCAAAAATATATTTCTTTCATTTCAAATATGTAAAAATAATTTTTCACAAATGAATCACTTTAAACATTTTTGGAGAAAACAAACTTCAAAAACCATTAAAGTTAACATTTCCTCCAGAAATTTAACCAAGATGATGCAAAAAAAGGGTAAATGTGAACCCTTAACTTGCTGTATTGATACAGAAACAGGATTCAAAATATTGAACAGTATTTTAGGTCTATCCTGGATTTGATGAAAAAGAATATAATTCCTCAAAATTTAAAAATTTCATGTCAACTCGCATTTTGTACTAACTAAGGGAAGAGCTAGGAAGCAGTATTATTTAAAGGCCTACAATTTTCAGTCGAGCACAAAAATAACTCACATCTATCATTTAAAAATTACTCTATACAAAATATTATAAGCAAAATTGATATATCAATACAATGATTAAATCTGTGTCATGGCTGTATCCAATGCTACGTACGTTTTGTCTTTCACAGACAATTTGTCTGAAGGAATACCAGCCTGGAATTGAATATTTGATCAATTATCCTTGTACTACAGACATAGGCTGGTAAACAGGCTTATAAATATTCTACCATTTAGCTCAAAATAAAAATAGCAAGCCACAAACATATCGCTGCACCTGCTACGATGACACCTTGTTGATTCAAAATTGATGCTAATTTTACGATAGTGTATGACATAGTCATCACCTTCTGAAAACACAAGTTGAATCTGTAAAATATGCTTCATACGATTATTTAAAAGCAAAATATCTAAGCTACGTTTTTTTAAATGCTAGAGATGGCCTAGTCTCAGGAGCGTTTTGTTGAGTGTACCTGTCACAAAACAAGAGTTTTACTCATTACATGTAGATCTCTGACATCTCTAACCATAGACAGTATATTTGGGATTGGGGTGTGACAAGTCCGAAGTTCAAATCCGGGGATAACACCAATTTTACAAAATAAAATTTCTGAAAAGATCAAAACATTTTCATCTAAAGAACAAAACAAAATATACCCCAACCCCCGGTAATTGCCTCCAAACGAGGACACACCTTTACCATCTGAGGACCCAAATGCGGACATGCTCTAAAATAGCATTTTTACGTTATTTCCATCATCATGCACCACTCTTCCCAACCGAGGACGGTCCACGGTTTGATGTGTGTACACGTTTAGAAGGTGTGTTTTAGCAAGTTATCCTCATTTGGAGGTATTTACCTACTCAGCATCCAAACTCCCCCCCAAACACACACACTTCAAAATATAGCAGCGAGCCAATGTTGCATTAGCGTTAATTATCACATTTCCACACAACGTGAAAACCCCTAACTTTACACCATGACATTTGCGCCATAATTTGACACCTAACATTTGTCTCAAAGTACAACTACTCCACCCAAAACAAAATATAAAAATAAACCAAATTGGCAGGTTTCATTTTATCTCTAAAATTTCAGCCCTATAAATGTACCTGATAGTTCCACACAAATATGAGGCTCCAAACCCAACAAGTTCACCCCGACTTCCTGTGTTCAAATATCTTGTAAAAACACATCAGCATATATAAAATAAACAAATATGTAACATTTGGAAAAATATGTAAATCCATAAGACTTTGTAAATATCAATCCCAAATTCAAGAAGTCCCAGATTTTTTGCCACATTTAAATTTAACAAATTGCTGTATCCAAAAAGCACAAAATGTTTTTATACGTTTTCTTTATTACTTATGGTTAAAGTTCATCTTTATTTTGAATTTGGAAGTAACAGAGATCCCTTCCCACACAAGTTCCCATTTTTTACCTATCACTTACTCTATCAGTGCAGTGTGTAGTATTTTAACTCTCAATAAAGATCGATTTATGTGTTGTTTGTTTACCACTTAAATTTTCTAGTAGGCCTATAACTTTTCTCATCCATTACCTAAATTATCAAATTCTAGTTCAAATTTCAAGGGTAAAAATTATCAAATTTATTATAATACTTTTTAAATTTTACATTTCAACATACTTGCATTTGCAGTCTCTGCACCATCAACCTGCACTGAATGAAATACAAACAATTGAACTGTATTTATTATAAAATTTACCTGTCCGACTGCATTCCGGGCGGCATCTTAAATCCTCTCCGAAATAATCACAAGATTCCAATTATACATCAGTAGCAAAATTACAAGAAATAAAATCCACTATTTTCCCAATCAGAGCAAAAGGTTTTTTACTGCTGCATAAAATCCTGCAAATCTGAACTACCTGGAGCAGTCTGAACTTTCAACACAACACAGGAAGATTGACATATCTCAATGGCCAATCACAGCTGGAGATTTCCAATAAGGCTCCACCTCTCCAATCAATATTATTTGACTTGGAATAAAAGTTTATCAACATGGACTTCACTGATAAGAGCGTAATCTTGAGTGATATTTACAGCAGAATTTCTGTCAGAAAAGTTTTTTGCGATGCTCTACATCAGCATTGGTCAGTAGCAAAATGAATTGAAAATAAAATCCACTATTTTTTCCAATCAGAGCACACAATTTTTACAATACATACTGCTTCACAAAAGTGCTATAAATGCTCAACTACCTGAAGCAGTCTCTGAACTTTCAACACAGAGCAGGAAGATTGACAAGATCTCAATGGCCAATCACAGCTGGAGATTTCCAATAAAGCTCCACCTCTCCAATCAATACTGTTTGACTTGGAATAAAAGTTTATCAACATGGGCTGATAAGAGGGTAATCTTGAGTGATATTTGCAGCAGGATTCCTGTCAAAAGATTTCCTGCTAAAATCTACGTCCAAAACGCAAATATTTTGGACAGTTTACTTCATTGTGTACTTATGCCAGTCATTTCTGAGACAAATATAAATAATGTATTAAATGTCCTTGATTCTCACATGTACAAATTCATGTTCAGTTCAATAACCTGTGACCATGGCTGCTGACACCAAAGACTCTTTACAAAGAAATGCAACAATACAATCATATATGCTTATGACTAATTAGTGGCTTTTTAGTCTTGACTGGACTTGACATGAAGAAATTAGGTCCTATGTCTTAATTAAATCGGATTACAATTCTTAGTAAAAAAGATTCCCATTTATATCCCCTCCTATAGGTGTGAGTTTTATGACCTGTTCCTTACATAATTAACATTCACATAGGGCCAAATCATAGTCGGCCTTCAAACACAATTTTTCCTACCAAACGTTTGGTTGTGACGTCACCAAATATTTGCCATCGAATTTAAACTATGAACGGGTAACAAACATAACATGTGCAATCTAGCACAAAGTTTTTATTTGGTCTCAACTCGGTGTTGAAGTTATTTTGTTTGGAGTCACTCGTCATTTTGACGTCACAACCAAATGTTTGGTAGGACGAATTTTGTTTTGAGGCCGACTATGATTTGGCCCATAGACACATTTTATGTTGTTATAGCTTCCTTTATGAGGACATCATGTATTTCACTGTACAATTGAACTTCAAAATTCTTTTAATTTTGGTCAATATTCATTTCGTTGGAAATCCCTTCTGATCCAACAAAAACAATAGACATCATTTGCATGATTTGAAGTATCCTGACCAAACAGCCCAGTACGAGATTTATTTTCATGCTCTTGTCCTTTGTCTAGTCAACTAGTCGACAAAACAAATCACATGTTGATGAAAAATGCCCATCAAATGTCCATAAAAACTCCATAGCATTGAGTGAAAGCTTCGATAGCATCCCTGGCAAATCTTAAGCTTCCTTCCTTGTTTCAGGTATCAAATCAGAAAATGCAACCTATCTCCCCAAAGGGTAAAACAGTCATACATCCTTTCTTCCGCGCCTTTCACTAAACCGAGCTAGTAAAATTGGTACATTTTGAATTAAAACTTCATATTACGATAAACGCAATCCAATTTTAGCAAGATCATTTTTGGCTGCTACAAATTATGAATTGACTCAATTTTAACAAGGTTTCCAGGCCTTTCGTTTTATGTTCAAATACTAAATCCATCTAGTTTTGGTTATATGTTCAGTCATGACAACAAATATTCTTGAAAACTCAGGCAAAATTGACAAGCACCTTTTTAATCATGTTCAACTTCAAGAGATTGGCTATTAATAAGTTAATGTCTAAATTGTCAGATAGATGGGGAAGCAGGTAGCGCAGCGGTAATTTCCTCGCTTTGCACCATTGAGCCCAGGACTGTTGTGGGTTCAATTCTCGGTCTTGGCGCTGTATGTGCAATTTTTCTTGTCCAAGGAAACAGACGTGTTCTGACCGGCGCTCGAACCAAGAACCTCGGTATTTAGTCCCATGCTCTAACTGCCCGACCATTCTCCCCTCTAGCACAGTGCCTATACTAAAATATTAACATCGTAATTATTATTGGAAAAAAAATGCTGAATAATAGAATGAATCTTATTCATCACATAATAGGAAGTTCCTTGAGTTGTAGTGCACTTGTCTCAAGGTGCCATGGTACATATCTACACATTCAACAATGTCTAGAAACACTGTCTACAAGTTCAAGTACTGTCATTTTATTAGCAATTTACCTAATCAAGACACCTGTTTTGGAATAAATTAAATTACAATAATTGTTTTTATAGTTCTACCCGATTTTATTTGATCATTTATAATCAACCTTCAGAGATGCCATTCAATGAAATTCAAATAGCACAAAATCCCTGAAAAATGTTTCAATTGTAGAATACTCCATAGAGAGGCTGACAAAATACAAGTAGAAATTTCAAAAAGAGTAAAAAAAGTGTCTTTTTATTAAGGTATTTAAAAATACCATTCTGTTTCCAAAGATTTTTTTGTTTTTTATCCAAGTCCCACATTCCATGTCTAATCCATAATAGCTCTTCAGCATCTGTATTTACACTTAAGAGTGCTTTACAATATAAAATTTCAAAAGTTTCAAAAGACCCAAATTTTTACTCAAATAATTTAAGCACAAAATTCAACACTTCGAGGGGTTTTCATTAACAAAGAATGCAATAAAACTGACCTATTAGCATGATTAGTTTTAAGTGGTTTATTTGTGGTTTAATTCCAAAGCATTCAACTTTTTAACAAAAACGGGTTCAGTGAGCAACCAAATTTTTGATCAGTGAGTGCATGTACAAATTGTGTATATTTGAAAAAAAAAATAGCAGCGTGAAGTGAAGATAAAACATTCAACGTTTTTCTATTGAACCTACGGTATCATTCCGGTTAACGGGGCTTCCGGATAATAGCGGTGAAAGACATTTTTCTATTGCAATGCAATACCGGAGAAATACCCGACACTAAATGGCAGGAGAGTAATATAACTGACTATACAATTTTATATAACGAGACATGAATTTAAATGGCATCTAATGAAATATTCTATTCAATAGACTTAATTTGTTCATATTTTGATAGGTATATAAAAAGGTGTATAATTCTATTATAAATTCTATAGGCCTACATCATTTTTATATATTGACACAACATTTCATATCCTCTAAATTATTGCATGGCATAATTAATAATATTAATTAGTTAAAGTAAAAATAAACATGTCAGTGGACAGAAGGCGTATTACTGCATGTGCTAGTGTCGTGACTTGCAATAGCATTTCACTAAATACAACTGCTGGCCATTCCCTATTTTAACTGGCTTGCGCACTGAGGCGGAACGATGCAGTTTTCTATTGCAGGCCAACCGGTATTTCACTGCTAAAAATCCTACTTTTTGAAGGATAAATGCCGGGGAACTCTTCACCGCCATTCTCGGGCAAATGCCAGAGAAGGTGATTTTCTATTGGGCCTTTTTAATCCCCTTCCCGGTATTTAACCGGTTAATGGTTTCAATAGAAAAACGCTGATTGAATTCATTTCCTAGGTACATCAACATTACAGAAATATTAAGCAAAAAGAAAGATATATGCCTATTTGCTATGTTTCACGTCCCTGCACACTTCCTTTTAAAAAAATTCTTAATACTAATAGTTACTTTTTATTTTTGTAAAATTGCAAGTAAATATTCTTCGAAGGGATAAACATATAACAGCGTTGCAAAAGCATTTCAAGAGAGTTCTTAAATAACTCTCAAAGTAATAAAGCAGACCTTTTTCTTAGATATCATTTTGCAAGCTGAGAAGGCTAAATGTCGTGCTAAATAAGGTAATTTAGAGTAGATTGCCGCTAAAAAATAAAAAGTCCTGTTTGTTCCTTTTACCCAAATTCAAACAAGATCCAAAAGTAATTTTTCAAATTTGATTAGCTTGCTTTCCATTTACAAAATAAATACTGTAAAGCATATTGATTATAGCATGAAAATATAGGTTCAGTTTAAAATTCTCACTTGCATTTTAATTTGCATAAATTCTGCTTTTCCAACCTATAAGAAAAATCAATTTAGTGGTGGTTTAATTAAACAGATTCTAATGCTAGTAAACTTAAATGCTCGTAAAATTTTGTAGCTTTACAGCACACTTTGCCAATTAAATTCATGATATAGCAGGATCTAAATAGATCTTATCAAAATTCAAATCACCAATATTTAATTTGGGTTATTCCCCTAAATACTTCTATCAAATGATTTACATTGATACCGAAATACTGACGTCAGTGAGACAACTGATATGGATCACAACAAAATAATTGGTTCTTTCTAGTACCCATCTACTTAATGATAAAAAGTTAAAAATTGTTTCCCTCCACACTTTTTCTGGAACAGATTTATATGACTGAACAACCTTTTTTTATTGGGGTGCAGGGCATTTTTGAAATTATTATCAACAATATATTTATAAAAAATCCTTTATCAATGTCAATCTAAAAAGCTTCAAAGAACATTTAATTTCCAGGAGTGTTGTTAGTCAAAAAACATTTAGATATCAAAAAAAAATATGTAAAAAAAGTGACCTTTTCATGATTTTCAAAATTAGGTAAGGTTACGATTGTACATACGTTTTCAATTGTCCAAAGACGTAGGTTGTGAAGGACTAAGAAACACTTTTTTGGCCTTATATCAAATGATCCAGATTGATATTGAAAATCTGACGTCAATAATTCAACTGATATGGATCACAAGAAATTAATTTGTTCTTTATAGCAAACTGGGCTAGCTTTAGGATAAAATGAATATGACTGTCCTTTACATCACAGCTGATGTACTTGTGATAGGCAGGCCAGTCCTGTCACAGGGTAATACTGGCCTCGCAAGATGACCAGAAGAATGGACAGGTGGCCTGAGAGAATGGCTGCAATGTCATCGGCCGAATGTACTGTCTTATGATGAAGGGTATCGTTCAGAGCAAAGTACCACGTAATGACTCAAACGATATCAAGACATCCTACAATGATCTCAATATGCGTAATAGCTATTAACCTTATGAAGTGAGAAACATGTCATTTGGTGGGATGGAATTGTTTCATCATTAGGATGGATAAGATTGTTGGTGTTGTGAATTAACGACATATACATATTTCCGAAGCATGTTTGGCTTTTTTCCCCAATTGCCAAGGCAATCAAAAGATAGTTGTCAAACGAAATCAACTTAGTTCCAAAGTAGAATAAATCTAACATTCAAATCAAGAAATTCAAAATTCTGCCGACAATTCTCCATTTTTTTTTAACACTGTTAATATTCAATTGTGGTCAATAGCGTTGTCAGACTGCCATTCATTTCAACGATACACAGTTACAAACCTGTAACAAATACATGATAATTCAATACAATTAAAGCTAATCAGTCGCCACAAAATGACCCAATCAATTTCAAAACCATGTCGTACACAACAACACTAACCTTTGTTGCTGGTCCCAGGACAAAATCATGGCGAGTTATTTTTATTAATCCACGAATCCTCTCAGTAATTCACATCATATTCAATAATAAATCCAGAATTATTGTTTTCATAGGTGTCTATATATATATCCAAGTCCAATTAATCACCAAAATAAAGTCAATTTCAGCACATAATCGTAGCGTTATTTTAGGACACCGTTCGCCACCAGTAAGCATGGCACACTCCAGTGTTAAGGTGATTGCACCTGAAACTTTTCTTTCGATGAACTTTATGCTCGGCATGGCACAAACAAAGATGGCCGCCTACATCCTATTATCGTCATACGCACCACTGAGATTTATACTGTCCCTTGCTGAATACGTATTCCACTACGTAAGATAACTTTCCATGTAGAAACAATTACAATACATCAATTAATAATTAATCATAGTTTTTACAGCATAAGATGTGGTAGAAAGCAAACAGTCCTTAAATGATATCGGGTCATGCAATGAATGGATATCGCCCTGACTTGTTATTGATTAGGCTGCGGACTGTGTGTATTATGCAAATCATTCTCATATGGGGGTATGATGATTCATATAAATAAATCAATACTTTTTCAATGTTTTCGTCACCTTTTGCGCCTAGGATTGCTCAAGTTAGAACATGACTTCATTCATAAATATTGCCTTTTAAAAAGTGAGGCAAACTTTTCTTATTCTTTAATAATGCATTATAAGTGACTTATATTGAATCACTAATTACTCGGCAATGATTTTTTTTCTCATTCGGCATGTCGAGTTATGACTTATTAAAAACACAAACTTCCATTCTACTTAATAAAAAAACTTTATTATTTGTCCTTAAAAAGATGATTTTCCACTCATTTTCCTTAGCAAACTGTTGACAGTGTTTCTATTTTCCTAAATTTTCAGTTTCAGAACATGTGTTTGTCGTTTTAAATTGACTTTGTTATAGTTAAGAAGTGTTAAATACATGCATATACACAATATCTTTACCAGAATTGGTTTGATATATGCAAAACAGTTATAATTTTGAGAATGTAACAATTTATTTCTAGAAACACTATCACTGAATATCTCATTCGCCGGCGAATGACTTATTATATGCTCCAATTTTTTTTCTAACTTCCCAAAGATAGAAAATATATCTGAACTACTGGCAGGCTGTACTGATATTTGTAATTCCTTTCTACACATATCAAAAAAAGGTATGTTCCATATCAAGTCTACTTTGAAAAACACGATCGTGGCTAATGCCTTTAACTATTCCATAGCCAATGACATCACACATTCCCCTTGCATCAGTTTGAATTTCTATTGCCAAGATTTACCAGAAACCCAAGTCATTAAAAATGTAACACTTATCCAAACAACTGTATCAAGATATACCATCGCTCCAATTCTACTGAATTCAACGACAGACAAACCAATTCTTTACGACTTGCATTGATAGCAAAACACGTCCTCATCAAAAATTCATGACAATTTCTGTGATCGGACCGTCACAATAAGTCGCCGGACGATAGGGAAGACAACAGACAATTGCCAATAAAATATCAATATTTCTTGAATGTATCACAATTTGCATCAATATCTGATAACACAGACCATGAATGAAGATTTGCAGTATCAAATGAGCATCGGGAAAAATCTTTTGACCAAAGTGCAAGTGTGCATGTATTTCATAGAAGTAGATTTATATCAAGTTTGGCTCCATATTAGCAAGGTGTATTCCTGGTCTGAATACCTGACTTGGAAACATTTTATTTCCAAAATTATTAATTAATATAAGCATGTGTTGACAGGAAACCTTGATTTTACAACTCTTTTGAATTTGACAGACTTAAGGCTACTGTCCCTCTTTCACAAACTAGATAATGTCATGTGACAGTGAGTCATGTTCAAGCAAACACTTGCAGTGAACAGGAAATATCCAGTCACTATTTTTAAGGCACAGTGTGAATTTGTCAATGATTTCGTATAAATGTTTTAAAGTTCTGAAGTATGTGTCACATCTAACGCCCCTGCGGGGCAGGTTTTTTCTCATCCCAACCCCGTCGTTCGTCGACAAGTTTTTTCCCGACCCGATAAAAATTTAGCTTGCCCCAACCGACCACCGACCCGAAAGGATTTTTCTATACCGGACCGACACGGACCGGCAGTTACTTCCTGTTCAAGATGGATATTTTTCCCCGACCCGAGTTACCCCGAATTTGAAGTCATGAAAATAGTGTTTAACTAGGATTATGACATTATAGACACAGCGTTTAATTATTGCCCATTTTAATTTTACCCCGAACGACTTTTGCGTTTCCCGGACCGAATGTAAACTATCCCCGACCCCGAGTAACATTTCCCCGACCCGGTCGACCCGGTAATATTTTCCCCGGACTGTACCGAACCCGAAAATAGCTCCAAAAAAATTCCCGACCCGGTTTCGGTTCGGGAAAATTCGGGATTTCGGGTTTCCCCGCAGGGCCTTAGTCACATGCATGTAAATGAAAAAGCTGGTAGTGGTCAAGATGCAGGTAGTCCATCTAGATGGACCTCAAGCGAGCGGGAGCTTCACGTTCACTTGCAGGGTCCATCTAGATGGACAAGAGAATGCAGATAAAAAGTGTATGACTTCCTTTGTTAAAGTATTAATTTCAGAGCAAATTTTTATATCAGCTTATTCTTCCCATCATGCCTTGCTTCCTTTGGGAATTTTAGCATAGCACAATTAGCAGACATCACCAAAAATTGAATTTCAGATATGTTTTATCATTCACTATCATGACAACCTGTACAAAAAAAATTGGAAGCAAAGTAAGGCAAGATGGAAGATCACAATATCTTCTTTTATGTTTACCTAGCCCTGATTTCAGTGCCTTGTCCTACACCACCTGTCCAATAGCCTCTATCCACAACTTCTCGAGGTTGCCTGGGCTCGTTGCTGGGTCCGTGGGAGGGGCAATCAGGGGAACGGTGCTATCATGAGACCACTCCACACCCTCAGGAAGGACCCTACACCACCCAGGTCTGGATCCACCCACATAAAAGGTAGAATAACCTTTCTATTTGACTTAAACTTGGCATGACTTTTTGAATTCTGATAAGAATTCTACCTGATTCACATATAAATGACATGATTAAAACTGATGATCACAACTATTCTAACATTCCATTGTTGATAAAGGCCAATTAATACCCATATCAATTGTTCTATTTGACATTCCGATTATGGCACGCCTGAGCCTTCATAATACGTCGAGTTTCGCGCGCACACGTTGAGTTTCACGTGCACACGTCGAGTTTCACGCACACACGTCGAGATTCACGCACACACGTCGAGATTCACGCGCACACGTTGAGATTC
>JXSR01S006995.1:60439-70763 GCA_000969725.1 Ophiothrix spiculata | reverse complement strand
TATCATTTGAGATTCATACATTATTGTAAAGCATCATTTGGAATATAATTAACTTAATACCAGTCAATAACAGGTTAGTGAAAAATTTCAACACACAAAAATACTGCTTAAACTGTATACACTTCTATGCGCTGCAGAAGTTGGTTGCACAGGTCAGGTAACCTTTATACCTGTCATCATTCAGTGGACTCTAAGTGGTATAGATTTGTGTTGTGTATTCTAAAAATGCGTAAAAAGTGTATTCGTCCTATATTAGTGTTAATTGGTTCATTACTGCTCAGTGTTCACCTTCTTTGCATGTAACCTTTAAGTTTTAGGATGAATTGATTTTCCACACAGACTATAATACTAAAACAATAAAACAATGTGAGGAATCTATAAGAGGCCAATTAAGTTACTATACTTTAGTCAAGTTATACTTCTGACCGAGTTCTGATATTAAATTCTAAACCAAAACTAAGGGGAGAAATGGGTTATTTATTAATAACCAATGTGAAATTTGTACTTATGACTTATATAGGTCTATCAGCATATATTTCAGCCAAAATGTTATTCCTCAATTGTTCTTTTTCCCTGATCACATACTCTTACCTCACATCACAGCCAAGATATGTCACTGAATTTTTAATACTTGAGCAATTCAAAACAAGAAAAATTTGTCTATTAAAACCTCATTCCGCCAATAAATTGCAAGCAATTGATCTCTTTGCAGCCACGGATCCAGGGGGTGGTCGGAAGGGGCGGGCGCCCCCCGTAAAATTGGCAAAATCCTGCAAAATCAGCCTAATTTGGGTCAATTATTTGTTATAAAAGCTGAAAAACACACTCTCCGCCCCCCGTAAAATTCAGATCCTAGATCCGCAACTGCTTTATGACAGGTTAATATCTATGGAATAATGCCCTGACACTGATTGGCAGCCCAAGTCATCAATTCCAAGTCATATTTTGACAGCCTATTAGCGAGCTATTTATCCCTCAAAACTGAGCAGTAATGAAAGAACTTCAAAGTTGAACAAAATATTTGTCTTCTTAGCTAGCAGTCAAGTGTCAATACCATACAGTGCAGGACAATTAGCCAAAATACAAAAGACCTGGTTTAATAACTTATGCAAAGGGCCTGTATTTTACACTTTCTTTTATAGATGATATTAAAAAACAGATTAAACTTTGCAATGACCCTTAAAATTCTCAATAATAGTTTTTGACGTAAAAATAATAATTGTGAAATTGTTATGTTATTTTAACTTTTCAGCACTAGAGGCTTGTGCACAACCCAGACGTTTTGGTAAAATATTAGCTGTGTCATGCATATACTTTGTACATAAGTCTGCACTGCTGAAATCATATGTAAGGCAACGGGGAAAAAAACACCCTGTTCTGCGGGTAGGTGGACCTTCCAAATAGGGTCAGTTGATCGGGCGATTTTTTTAAACAAAAAAATGGCTAATTTTGGCAACAAAATTAGCTGATTTTACAAGAATTTGGCAAAAAATAAATAAAAAATCGTCACAAATGCAAATTTAAAGTTGATCAGCCCCGTAAAACAGGTTTTTTTCATCACCTTTTTGTTGAAGGCATATTATAAACATACTTGAATCTGCAAAGTTTGATATAAAATGAGGGTACTCCTCCCAGAATATATTGTCAAATATCAGATGGCCCGAAAACCTAAGGCGGCATAGGATGTGATGACCGAATCTTATTTAGCTATTAAAGAGGTTTTGAATTTCAAATTTCAGCTGAATTGGTCAGAATGTTTTTATTTTATGGACAATTTTGTAGTTACTGTGTTATAGTACATTTATCTCCAAAATGAAAAAAACAACCTCAGCTGTGAAATGGGTTATGAGAAAAATATTCACATTTATATCAATTTTGTTTAAAATCAATATTCTAAGTCGATGAGATTTAATGAAAATGAAAAAGTCACCATATCATTCCGGTAAAAAAAAGTGACGATTAACTTGGATTTGACTTTCATGAGCCTTATACATGTCCTGTGATACATGTGCTATCAGATACTGAATAGAGGTACATGTATTGTATACTTTCCTTAACTTTTTAGGTCCCAGTGCCTTGCTAATGTTTTCCACCAATCAATCATAAAGAGTTTCAAAATTGTACATTGATTTGTTTTGCCATCTTGTTGAAGACATTAGCATGAAAACGCTTAGTGTGTTAGCGTTTAAATCTTTGAATTGGTCTCCGCACATTGTTTGCATTGAATCTAACACATTGATGAGATGATCAATGTGTTATACCCCCGGGGGGCTACTCAAATTTGGTTTGGGTAGGGACGTGTCTCTGGGAAATTTGGAAAGCCACCCATCCAAATACCAATTTTTAAGAAAAATTGACCCATCCATATACCAAATCTATAATCAAAAATCTCATTTTTTCTGTCCAAATTTGCTCTATTTTGGCAAAATTTTCTATCATTTTGAGAAGAAATGTCAAAATTTGCGGTATTTGTCGCAAATTTCCGAAGTTTGAAAAGAAAACCCATCAAAATACCAAATTTTGCGAAGAAAAGGGACCGAGTGGAATACCAGAAAGCCTGATTTTGCTACCCGAATTTGCGGCACGTCCCCATAACCCGTTTTGTACTAAGTAGCCCCCTCCCCCGGGGTTATACCAGGCTTCAAAATGGGGCAGGGTGATGAAAAATAAAACAAAAACATGTCATGCTCATTGCACATCTATGAGGCTGATCTTAATTTCATTGTAAAATTTCCATTTAAAATGTTATGTCAGTCATTGTACTTATTTATTTGCCAGAAAACATCTGCAGCCAACACTTTAATAAATGTTATAAAATATAGATTTCTTTCATTTCAAATGACTTATAATATTATTCAAATTTGAGGGTTGCCTTGACATGCGGGTATGAATGGGGATAAGTCAGGACATCGATTGTAACCTCAAGAACCTTCTGTGATAACCAACATTTGAAAATGACCCTATCTAGACCCAAACCTGTGTGGTAACAGCCCGCTAGTCCGAAAGTTCGCTAGTTCGAAAATGAAAAAAAAAAAGGTCCGCAGGCCGAAAATAGGGTTCGCTAGTCCGAATTTGAAAAAAGGTTTGCTAGTCCAAAATTGAAATAAGGTCAGCTAGTCCGAAATTTAAAAAGGTCCGCTAATCCTAAAGTTCACCTGTCCGAAAATGAAATAAGGTTCGCTAGTCCGAAAATGAAAAAAGGTTATCTAGTTTGAAAATGAACAAAGGTTCGCAAGTCCGAAAATGAAATAAGGTTCGCTCAGTCCGAAAATGAACAAATGTCCGCAAGTCCGAAAAAAAAATTGGGTTTCAAATCAACAAAACGAATTATTTTTTGGACTGGTGGAGCCTATTTTATTTTCGGACTAGCGAACCTTATTTCATTTTTGGACTAGCGAACCCTATTTCATTTTTGGAGTAGCGAACCTTAAGATTAGCGAACCCTTTTTAATTTCGGACTAGCGGACCTTATTTCATTTTCGGACTAGCAAACTTTCGAACTAGCGAACCTCTGGACTGGTGAACCTTCGGACTGGCGAAACTTCGGACTAGCGGGCTGTAATCAACCTGTCCAGTGATCATGAAATTTCATATATAACTGATACCAGAATGGTGTTGTAAAATAGTTTTAAAATGATAGGCATATTGACAAATTCTCAACAGCAAAATCATTGAAAATTTATCAAAATAAGATATAGATGTTGAAGGAGGACATGGATGTTAATTACTTATTTGATCATGGCATATTAGGCTGCATAAAAAAACAAAGTTGTTTCTCATCCCATCCCTTCTCACTTTTTGGTGCCTCATCACTTTTTGTTGTTGTAAAAATGATAAAAAGGTGTTAAAAATTAAGATAAATCGTTCAAATATCAAGACCCCACGTTCTTTTTAAAAGGATTCTTGAAATTTTTGATGTTTTTAACATTGAACCTGTCATCAAACCAACATCTATCTGTATCACATAGAGTTAAAAGACAGCAACTAACAGTCAACATCTACCAAGGGTAAACCTGGAATGCCCAGGCTCTCCCCAACCTTAAAAAAAACCCAACAATAACAAAAAAACCACCTCCCTCTTTCCTCACATTTCGAGAAATCTTCGGAAGAGAAACAACTTATTTTGTTATGTGACCTTATATACTTTATGGGCCTACACTTTTATGGGAACATCATTAGATTTTCAAGGGGGAAGCAGGAAGTTGGGTAAGCGTTGAATTTTTTTTTTCGTACACCTTTTGGCAGTGATTTTTCCCCCTATTAGGCCTACATATTCAAGGGGATTTTTTTCCTTCTACCTATGGAGGGGGATTTTTTTCCAGAAACTTCCTGCTGCCCCTGGAAACCTACTAGTATGCCCCTTAAATTCAAAGGATAACTTGCAACTAGGTTGTAAACATTTCAAGACCACAAGATAGGATTCATGTCATTGACACCGTCATTCTAAACATCCTTGTGTAATCAATATCATTTGGCAAGATAAGGTTGTTTACATCTTGGTTCATCTCATCAAGGCTTCACATCCATATCTCCTATCACCATATGAAATATGTGTAAATGTGATAAGCTTATAACAGCACTGCATCATTGATACACTCTACATATAAAATTGAATGATCAGAAAAGTCACATGGAATCAACAGGACAGTGCCCGAGTCCTCATGTTTCCACTTTGATAGATCACTTTCTTTTGTTTTTCCAACTTGTTTTGAAACTTTATCCAAGAAAAGAAGTAATTTATTCCCAAATACATCTGCCCATGCACACCTAATCGGAGTTTCAATTGTTACCTATTGTTCTGGTATAAAGGGGAGTGGGTAAACCAACTGGGGCAATGACATCTCTTAAGGGGTGCACCATTAGATTTCCAGGGGGGAGCAAACATTTTTTGAAGAAAAAAAAAATACCCCTCCACAGGCAGAAGGAAAAAAAATCCCTCCTGAACATGGAATAAAAAATAATAATTTCCAGTAAAAAAAATTGCTCCCGAATGAGGCGCGAAAAAAAAATTCAACCCCGAACCCAACTTCCTGCTCCCCCTGGAAAACTAATGGTGCACCACTAATAGAGTGGGGTCATCAGAGGTCAGACAGACAACAGTCCAGATTCAATCCAGTTACAGCTGAACTGATCACAGTGTTTGTGGCAAAAACAAAGCACAAATGGAGAATTTTGTTAATGAAAAGAATTTTTAAAAGCACTGGGGGAAACGTTTTAATCTAAGACCTCTTTTAAGACACTATAACAAAAGAAATAGTGGAAAAATCAGTGGGTCCAAACAGAGGCTTCTTCCACCTGGCACTCAGGCTGAAACCACAATTTTGTTCTTCTGCATAAAATATACACTCCATTTTTCCAAATAAAAGAAACATGTTGTTTTGGAATTTCACATCTAGGCGTTGAACTTATAAAACCAGGCTTTGCACTTAAAACATCTGATAGGCCTATTGTAATTTGTGCATGTTTTTGACATTCCAGCGAATCAAGTCTCAGCATCCAGGAAAATTGTGTTTACAATGTGCAAAGAACGGAGGTATTCATCACAGTATATATCATGTTGGAGTTAGAAATTCTAGCTGTTTGTTTGCTAATCACAAGAAACAAAACACCACAAATCACAACAATTAGTCAAGCAGACCTATATATATTGAAATTGCTAAAACAAATTGTTTATATTTTCCAAATCCAAGTTTCGAGGAAAAATGTCTCTTCTGGCCATTTGTGGGGTCAACGAACCTGCCAATTACTTGTTGTCAACCGTTAAATATTTGTATCTAAATGAGAGACAACTAAAAGCTACTTGCCCACAGGTCTTTCTCCTGGTAATGAAAATAAGGATAATACTTAATATTTAGAGTTGAAACAAAGCAATGCTGACCATTAATGATAACAAGAATTTACAAAGAACATAAACCTAACACACCAATGAACCTCAAATTAACAAATTCTAAAAAAATATGAAAAAACATAGTCCTAATTATTGGTCTTATTGGTTTTACACTATTAAATAACTATCGGGATCTAAGCCATTGTCAAATTGGGAACTATTTGCGTGTGGGGCATCCAAAGAACCTACTCTAAAAAGCTTAAAATTGAGCTATGATGTGTAATAAAATATGAAGATTTCATATTACATCGTTAGATTTGAATGTCTTCTTTCAGTTTCTGACATTTGATTTGGAAAATAGTTAGAAATTACTCCGCCACAGTGATTCGTCGAATATCTGCCTGATCCCAGTTTTTTGCCAATTCATACTTGGGAAAGCAGGGCGATAATGACATAATGCCTGTTTATTCATCTAAGAATTTTAAATTTGAGAAAAACAGCCTCAAAAATGACCATTTTATCGTATAAAAGAATAGGAAAGGCATTTAGTAGTGTAGAACCTATGACTCAGAGTCCTTAGCTGTGTCATCCACAAGATAGCTCTGAGGAGCTTGATTTTAATTTCAAAATACACATTGGTTCGAGAAATACCAGGTTTAGGCCCACAAATACTAGGTTTACATTGAATGAGATTTTAGTAAATTTAAAATGATAACAGTTGGTCCTCATACAATTATATAAAAGCAGCTCTTCTAGACAGAGTTCTATCCTCCCGGAAGTTTGGAACTAACTGTAAAAACACAGACATTAAATACAAAAAAGTTGAAAATTCTTTTTTTTTTATATTTATAATTATAGGAAATGCTAGGGTGGATTGGATCCAGTATTTAGAAGGGCCAGATAATGGTATTATAGAAATGGTAGCATGGTAGCATTATATGACTTTTCAGTCTATTTTCAGCTTTGAACCAGACCTACCACAAGACCAAGCAAGCTTGATGTCATAGGAGGAAACTTTTGTCTGAAGCACAGACATCAAAACCAATTTAGAAGAACAAAAATTCAAACCAATTTAGAAATAAATACCTGTGATCAATCGTCATTATGACAACTCTATTGATTTGATTATTTACACTTATCAACTTAAGACCTTGATTTAACACAAAATTATCAGTATAGTAATTTATTGACTGAAATTAATTCAATAAAACAATACTTCTTTATCAAGATCATGGCATACTCTCCATCAGCCATCCCCTGATCTCCCCTCCCACAAACTCAGCAGTGGTGAGGGGAACTTCTCTCTCTGCCTGACGATGGTGGACATGCGATGTTGGACATTTAGTAGACAAAGAGCACTTATATCCAGTGCTAGTATTCCTGTACCCCGTCCTGTACTTCTCGGGATACAATATTATGTCAGATGGACTATGTAAAACTTGATATAGGAACATAGTCCAGTGATTTTTTAAAGAAACCTGAAATTGTTACATTCCCTACATATCCAAGGGTGAGCATACAAGCATATTAGATGAAAGGGTCAAATATGGGCCAAGTGTAAATTCTTAAATTAATTCAAATTGGAGTATGACTTTGAGACATTTTGGCAGGTATCAGCTGTTGTGTCCACTGGTCAGTCACCTTTGTGATCGACCTTGTCCAGTGAACATGTGATGAACCATGTGCTACTGATAAAATGGCAATTGATAGGATACACGTTTGCCACTATAAAAAACATCTCTATCTGCTCTATATACAGTACTCTGGAAAAAAACACCACCAACTTCTTATTCTGGGCAGGACCAAATCACACCAGTCGTGAACAACAAAACAATCAAATCGATCATCAAGTCACACAGCAACAGAACAGTAAAATCATGCGCTCCTGAGTATAGCGTGAGTTGCGGCTGCACGTGAACTTTAACCTTGGTGAACAAGACGCGTAAAAGTGAAATGGTTCTCTTCAGGTGACTTTAATATAGACACCAAACATCATCTTTGCTCTAGCAGTTTAAAGACCTATTTGGGATGATGCAGGAGCAGCCAGATCTTTCCCATCAATGCATTCCTAATGTTAGAAAGAGAATATTTTCTCAAGTTCATCAGCATCAAGAACTGCAAGTATTCTCCATGCCTGTTTAAAATTATCAAATGAGTCACTCAACTAAAGTAACATAAATGCCCTATAAAACTATTGATCTTCCTTTTAGAAATCTCACAGGAATTTACTCACGTTCACAATTTGGTTCTGTACAATACATTGAAACCAAATTTGAATAGACTCTTCATTTATCGAAAAGAACTACACAAGAAATCACTTAATTGTGGTAAACTTTATTACACTGTAAAGCGATACAACGATCACAATCTCAGGCAATCCCTGCGCATAATTTTTCTTGAAAACCAACTTAAAAGTGCAATTTTAGTATGCAGTTACATAGTGTAAATGTTACACTTTTATATGCCATGAGGGTTTGCTAACCTTTCGAACTTGGAAATATTTCAAGAAATGTTCAAATCAAAAAATAAAAACATACCAATTGTGATCTTTTGAACTTTTTCCAACACAAAGACAGTTTTGCTAAAATGTGTCTGAATGTTAACAGTGCCCCTGCCATTAGCGGGTTCAATGAACCTATCATAGACCTTCAACTAGAAGGAGAAGGCATGCTCCCTTAGTTTTCTTCAAGCTGTTTCTCTATCATGTAACTAAATTGGGCTTCTTCCAGCTTGCTTCAGGCAGCTAAAATGTGGTCAAGTTCTAAAATATGGAATAAATTTGGTTTGGGTATGAGATCTATTTACTCACTGTTTTTGATTTTTGGTCCATAGTAAGTTTTCTAACTTAACTAAAGGCATCATTTTCTATCTTGTTCCTTCAACTTTTCAAATTATCAAATGACTGAAACAGAGTATGTTGTAGGCCTATCAGACTCACAAAAAAGTCATCTTAAGTCAACATCAAGTTCATTTAAAATTTCAAACATGATTTTGGATTTAATAGTGGAAAGTACTAGTAACTCAACTTACGACCATTCACACACACTACGCTGTTGAAGTAAATCGGAATTCAACTCGACTAACGACGACAGGTGTTCACACTTCGAAGTGTGAATCCCTTGTTAGGATGGTGAAACTTTTGATCATAATTGCAGTAGGCCTATTACTTTGATACGAGTACGAGTTCAAACCCCGCCGGTTCCAAAAGTTGAGTGTGCTTGAAAGTTAGCTCAATCGGTAAGGCCCTTGCTTGCATTGCGGAAGGTCCCGAGTTCAAACCCCGTCGGTTCTAAAAGTTGAGTGTGCTTGAAATTCCATTGGACAAGGAACTAACTGCTGATTGTCTCGTGGAAACCCGTATGAAACTCAGGGGGCTGATCCGGGCAGCGATGGTGCGTATGTGGGCTGATCAAGGTTCAGCGCACCTAGAGGTTGCTGCAGAACCTGAAATGATGCTTGGGCCACAGTGGTTTGCGAACACCTGTAAAGTGTGCAGAGGCCGAGTGGAATTACAAATCTGGGAGGCATAACGCACTATAAATCCCCAGTATATTTTTTTTTGATACAGTGTTTAATACTTCTGGCAAGGTGAGATAGCAGATTTCAGGTTTGTTTTCTATCATAACCATCATGATATATGAAAGCAAAATGTCAGTCAGCTTCATATCCTGCATCAGGGATGGGAGGATTTCCCTTCCTATCTCATTCTGTAAGGCTAGCTGACATAACGTTGAATTAGGTTAAAATCAGCAAAAATTATGCAATGTGAAGTTCCCAGGTCAAAATGCACATGGATTAGCATTCCGACATTATATTGTTACATCACGTATTAATCAACTGTTGACTTTTTCAGCTTTGATCACAATTAACCAGAAGTCCAGATATGTCACAGATTAGGGTTATTATGGACTAAATCGGCGACTCAGCAATTTTTTGGAAAAAGTTTCTTTGCTATGGGTATCACTCTTATGGGAAACATGCATTTTCACAACTCGCTTTTTGAAGAGGCTAGAAATAGGAAAAGTTAAGAGAGCATTTGTTACTATTTTTACACTAAAATTGTACACCAACATCAAGTAAATGTACAAAGAGAGAAAGAGTAAGCTTTATCTTAATACGAAATAAATCCCATTGTGCACTTCCATATCAGCCTTTCGGAAGTGCTAAATATAAACCTTGGATAGTGCAACTATATCATTTCTATCAACATCCTCATCTATGTTACAGACTTTCATCATTACAACATTCACAACATTACTCATAATGCATTCTCCCAACATTCACCTTGTAGATCGCATCATTTGAGTGGCTATTTGTTGACATAAAGCTGTCTCATCCTGGCATCAAAAATATCTTGATTAGCGGCAAAGTTTTCTCCAGAATCTCATCTCTATCTGAGCATGTCAATCAACCCTCCTCATGTATATACAAATGATAATGACCATTACCTCCTTCATAATTGTATTATGACAAGCGACTTCCTCGTGTAAATCTTTC
>JXSR01S006995.1:39106-58064 GCA_000969725.1 Ophiothrix spiculata | reverse complement strand
TTTCTATTCCATGCAAATAATGAAAATATTGCTAAGAAATATATAAGTTTATAAAATTGATATTTCGATAAAAAATATGTTTTAACACAAACCAACTTGAAAGTTTGTAGCCCTCACACTGGCTCTAGGTCCATTTGTAGTACACCTTAAATGTGGTGCAGTGCAGCAAATTTATCAATATATACCAAATTTCTTCTGTCACACCTGACTACAAATTGATGCAATTCAAAGTAAAATAAATTTAACTTGAAGGATACACGTCGGTAAATACGTCCCCATTGACTTTACATGCAAAGTGACCTGTCAATAAACGCCATTTTTCTCGACTTAAAAGCGACTGGTTACCTTGTGCTTGGTCTCGATTGAAAGATAATGGACATATCTCTTCTACAAAATGAACAAAAATATATGGTCAAGGCAAAGTTTTCGAGATACGGCGCATCAAAGTCACGCGTCATTTTGAGTGCGCCCATGCCCATGGGGAAAATAGTGCAAGTGACAAGAAACCCTGTGTTCTCCAAAAGTCATAAAATTTCTTCAAAAATGATACAAACAAAATCATTACATCATGATTGATTAAATAAAAGTCCAATTAGCATGATAAACTGTAAAAATTTTGAGAAAAATAATATTTTCTACATATTCTGAAATTAATTTTAGGCAACAAGGGTCACTTCCTGCCTGCCAACAGGCATTCTCAACCTAGCAGACGACACTGCACAATTTATTTACCGATGAGGTATCTGAATGTGATGCTATGATGCATGAACGGATCTTAAACATGATTAAGGATGAGTGCAAGGCAGGAGGATGAATTTGTCTCTTGTGGCCGATATATGTGATGGCTCACCCCAAAAAGGGGGACTTTGCAGATTATATCAATTTTAATTTTATCATTTCATCTGTTACATCATTTTGTAAGCTTTAAAATGACACCTTACTTGTTCATATTGATCTAGGCGATCAAATTGTACAACAGAAAATCTGCTGGAAATCCTTTAATATTATTTTCTTTATTTTTTGCTGCCTATTTTCATCAGTTTCTCGAAAAGTGTTCTGTCATAAAGTCCCCCTTTTCGGGGTGAGTCATCACATATATGATCTGATCTACAAAACTATGGATTTGAAACAGCATGTATAAAAAAAAAAAAAAAACTTTATGAGCCATGTTGACATGACTTGACCAACTCTTTTACCTAAATATCTAATTCAGTTCTGATTAGTGTTTTTCAACATAAAATATGCTAATTATACTTTGTTATTCTCCATGCTGTAACAGCTTGGACTGAAATCAAAGTCGCCTTGTAATCATCCCAATCATTACTAGTCCTTGCAGTACAGACATATCTTATCTGACAGACTGAGATTATTTGGAAGAAGATAGGCCTACTGTTACAATAACATTTTTCAATGAACATCAATATTGGTTGAAGAAATGTAATACCACTGACATAACTCATTTCAATTCTAATTGATCCTACACCAGCTTCCTGAATTCAATTCTGTACAAAAATTACAAATATGGCATCGCACTATTTTTATTGCCAGATTGTCAGTGGACTCCTTGTATTTTCAACCCTAAAGCTCCCAAAGGTTACAAGAGAAAATCACCAAAATCGCCCGAGTCCGAATACCTCATAGATGGGGGTGCTATATGGGCACGAAATTGCTACCTAGGCAGCGCCCCCCGGGTGGCTTGGTATAGGACATGGGATTGGGATACGAGAGGTCCCTGGTTCGAGCCCCGGTGGAAACCACCAATTTTTGACTCACTTATTTCCAAGGATATAGGCTGAGAGCAAAAAGGGGTAGGAAGGAGGTTAGGGTTAGAATGATTTTCGAAAACTATCAAAGTCTGGATATGTCATAAATTTTTTTATTGTTTTCCTTGGGATTCGAACCCCCACTTCTTGCATCCCAGTCCAATGTCCAGCTGGTTCGGATAGTCACGTTAAGCCGTTGGTCCCCTGTGCGAATGCTCCTTCTTGGGGCGCTGCATACAGTGTATACCTGGTGAGTCTATGGGCAAGCCAACGAGTATGGCCTGGTCTGCAGAAGTTTCATGTCATCAACCATTTAAAACATAATCAATTTCTTGATTTTTGCCTGTTGAGATACAGGTCAGTTAGGCCAAAAAAAAAATTGTTTGGTTGTCCTCCACAACTTTTTTGAGCAAGTGCGGGCGAGTGGATTTTTTTTAAAGATTTTTTTTTCAAATGTAAGCCAAAGTGACACCAAGTTATGGCCTCTATAAAGATGCATGTAAGTCTACTGTACCAAAATAAAAACAACAACTTCAAAAATCAAAATTCTCAAAGAAAAAAAAAACTTGTTTGGAAATCTGAAAATTAGGCGCTGTATACTTTTGCACAGTTTCGAAAAATAGGGGCTGGCGGTAGAGGACAACCAAAAAACATTTTTTTTTGCCTTAAGGTTAAAGTCAAATGGTTCCATCTTTCAATAAAAAAACATGTGTGACCATCAAGTTCAAGTGACTTTTCCAGGATCATCCAAACTCAATTTCTAAGAATATTTGCTTCCTTCAGAGGGCAGAAAGTATCCAAATATGGTATCACATTGAGAATGGTATTTGGTATTCAGTGGAAAATATCAAATGAGTTAAAATAAGATTGGTGAGTACCAATTTGTAAGATTATTCATAATTGAGTTGCTTCAAGTTCATCAGGAGGTCACATGCCATCATAATACAGGTCTATATCTCAATTTGTGGATCATCAAACTTCAACATGTTCAAGCTATGATAGTTTTAACTCATATTTTGTTGACTTTTTTCATTCTTGAATTTTTTCCTTTCTCACTGTAAATAGCTGTACTAGCATATAGGCTACTCCCCAGAAAAAAAGAGAAAAACTATGATCAAATCCTTTTTTAATTTGCTTATCAAATCTTTAAACTTTGTTTTGCTAGTTTTTGATACCAATCACTGGAGGTAGTTTTGTGACACATTTTACCATCCAAAACTCTTAAGATTCCAGTATCTACATTAACCAAAACATCAAAACATCCTGGTGATCAATAACAAATATTGGATATTATTGATCCGCATTGTTAAACTTTTTCATCCGGAGATAATATATACTTCCTTCTTTCATGGGCCAAATCCCCCAGACATGTTCTTGTACCCCTTGGGTCACCTGGTCCAGATCACATGTGATAATTGTCTACATTTCTACATTCCTAAGAACCACTGTCCTATTGGTAATTTGAATTCCTCACATGCTATGATCAATAACTTTGCAAGTTTTTTTTTTTTTTATCAGGGCATCAATAACAAACTAGAGGAGGTGATATGCCTCTTTACCGCCAGATTTTATCGGGTATTCATAGGCGATGTCATTCGTGTTATTTCAGTATATATAGAAAAATAGTGTCTCAAATTAACTTAAATTACTTTACTACGAATGGGGTTCATATGCGAACACTAGAAGATTTAGAATAACATAATAAAGTTTATCACTATAGGAGTACTTTTGTTACTTTTAGTAAAGGTACAAAATGATTTTTGCAATATTTTAAATATCTATGAGCCAATAGAAAGACATGTTAAATGTATCCTAAATCCAGTTATCCGTGTCCTATGTTGGTTGTGGCAAACAGAAAAGATCATTGCAATCTACCTGCTGTGTATAATGACAATAGATCATAAGAAAGTGACTATGAAGCATATTAGTAAAATATATAGAATCATCCGATTAGAAAGTTTAATTTCACAATACTTTACAATTTTGTTGTAAATAAACAAAATCTAATAATAAATTTTTGTGAAACTATAATTTCAATTACTTTTTGAAGATTTCTGTCTCTGGAATTAAACATAAAATTGCAATTAATGAACACCCATTATATGAACAATTACACCTTGGTAAATTGATCTGCTAATTAATCATTTGTAATTCAACTTGAAATATATTTGCAAGCATTGCTGAGGTTCAATCACACAGAACTAAATGGTAACAGACCTATGTCTCCCAAACTTGAAAGGGGCAACGTATTAAGGTCATGCTCATTTCTCAAATTTAGTCATTAAAAAAAAACGAGTAAGATTTCAAAATTGTGTATTTATAGAAAACATTTTTAATCAGCCCAGTGGCATAACAGAAAAAATGTCTGTACACCTCCTACCCCCCCCCCCCCCCCCATCATCCCCCCAAATGAAATCAAGAAAAGAGCAGAGTTTCAATATATAGTACATTGGTAAAGTAACTTTTTCAAAAAAATTCAATTTTTGGTAATAATTTAGTAAAAGCAGTTCATGTATTTTAAGTTATCTCCATGCAAAGTGTCATGGTCCTTTATCACTTTTAATTTACAAGCACGATATCATTATCAACCTTTAAATTAAGGTCTGTTTAGGTCTAGGCCCTTCTTCCCAGGCTCTCCGATCAACTAACAGTATTAATTTCATTTTTAAAACGATTTCAGGAAATGAATACAAATGTGGCCATTATTATGCTTTGAAGGATCCAAGTGTGGAAAAACTTGGATCCTGAGCATAATAATGATAAAATTGGATAATTTTCATCCCACATTTATTGGTCTTGCTATGAGTTTTAAAATATTTTTCAACTCATAGCTCGACCAATAAATATGGGCTCAATCTATCCAATTTTATAACAATATCGTGCATTTTTATGCAGTTTTTGGATCTCCAAACTTTTTTCCTGGCTTTTTGAGATTTTTACATCATTTTAAGTGTTAGCAGTAATACTAATGGAAGAATGCAAAGTTTCAGTGTCAAATTCAACCCCTATATATCAAAATATTTGTATTTTCTTTCATAATTAATAATGTCAACAACAAAAATACTGCCCCCTACAGTTGAAATCTTAAAATTGATCTAATGGAAAATTGAGATTTCTTTTGATTTATCTGCAATCTATGAAGTAAAGGCAATGTTTCACAAATAAAACTTAACCTCTTTCCTTACTTCAGGGACTGTCTTTTGAGGCGCGCAAGTCATCGCGCACCTTAAATTCCCAAGAGCAGCGCGATTTATCGCGCATCTAGACTATGACGTCAACTTAGTACAATTTCCAAAATCCTGTTGCGCTTCGATCGAGAAAAATGAACTTTGTTTGTTTATGTTATTATCATTGTCACTAGATGGCGATGTTCATAACTTTATAAACTACTAACTATCACGCTTACACATGCGCAATACATAACAAGATGGCGACTCACAGATCGGAATTCAAGGAAAATGTCACCTCGATTTTGCAAGTTTTATAATATTTATTAAAACATTTAATGAACTGAATTCTTAATTTTTCATTCAAAATATTACTTGAAAATAGGTTGATTTGACGACCCTCTAGATCGGACAATTTACCTCGGTAGATCGACCGGTGTTACTTATGGGGAATGAGTGCCAGCGGTAAATTTTGCATGGTATTGTTTTCTTTCGATCGTGGACCGGTCAACCGGTACACGTTCGTCAAAAGCTTACCGTGTACCGTAAGAGATGATATAATGATGATGATAGGACAAATAATAAATGAGAATGTGTCAGTTTATACTTGGCCTCCAAACAAAATTTTTGCTACAAGGTGGACATTTGGTCATAACATGAAAATTGTACAAGACTGAGAAGACATCACATAAATTTAAAAAATACCATAGTAAATTCACTTTGTTGAAACTGTTGCCTTTTGGTTTCTGTCAAAAAGCTCGCCTAAACATCTTGAGGAGGGCAATTCTCATCACTCTCCTACAGCTCACCTAAAAATATTGAGGGTGATTTGCAGCTCGCCTGGCTTTTTTTAAAAGACAGTCCCTGTTACTTATTGCATCATTACACATAGCCTCATACCCAAGATCAACATTCAAAACAAAATTATACTTTTTGGCATTTCTGAAGGTTTTTTATCAATATTTGGTACTTGACAGTTATTAACGACCATGGAGAGTGAAAATTCTGAACTTTTGTCCTACGCAAATTTGTCGAAAAAGCATTGTGGATATGTCAGTATGTGATGTGGTTATCAAATTGTCACAAATGCTCTAGTCCCAGGTAGTCCATCCAGATGGACCTCGCAAGCGAACGCGCCTACGGCGCTCGCTTGTGAGGTCCATCTAGATGGACTAGTCCCAGGGTCCTAATTTGTCCTTTCAAAAAGGATGGGAGACCTTAAATCAGTGAGGCTCTTGAGATTAAACATGTCTAAGCCCCCCCCCCCTCTTATGTTTGCACTTGGTGCATATGCTTCACTTTCTTCAATTTCAAAGGTGTGAATGCCTGATTTAGTTACTGCAATCAGTGAGGTTAAGGTTAAGCTTTTGCAAATGTTGATTTATCTGTGTCAAGTGCATTTCTCATTTAACAAATAAATCTTACACAACAAACTTGATATTTTTCATGTCAACGCAATCCTCAATATTGTCATGAAGTGGACTATTATGCAATGTCATGGACACAAGTAAGTGTGTCTATGACAACCTATAGGCCTACTGGTTGTCAATGATACTTGACCTAAAACACAGCGATTACACACACTATTATCCCTACGGAAAGGTGGTCCATGAATTGGGTCTTTACAAAAAAGAGGAGGCAGACCCTTGAACTGGAGCACATGCTATTGGAAGATTTTCGGATGGTTGCAGTTTTGTTCCCCCCCCCCCCCGAATCCTTAACTCTGCCATTTACGAACTCATCATCTACCTGTCAACTCACTATTTATTAACTCATCACCTGTGATGAGCAAAGACAAGATAGCTAACCATGACCTTAACCCTTATGACTATATATGACAACAGGTTTCCATTCATAACTGCTGATGATTGAACAAGGTTCACCTTAACACACTGACCCAATTTCTTCCCGACATTCTCTTCACAAAGTTTTATCATTTTAAGGTCTATTTTACTTGTCCTAATATAACACTGACATTGTTCTAGGCCTACATAATATTTGGCGGTTCCTTTGTAGAAACAAGACACCACCAAAAATCTCTGAAATGGAATACAGTTTTTCCCATGCAGCTCAGTCTGAGCAAATTATGTCAAATCGTAGATGTAATAGTTTCTTATTGAAGTGGGTCAACAGGTCTAACAATTAGCACACACATGAAAATCAGATTTGGCATGAAAACACGATTTTAGGCCTTGTTATGCTGTAGGCTGATGTAGAACGTGATACTCTTGTATGCAGGAATAATAAACCATTTTATGCCATTTACATTCCTTTGAAACAGGTGTTATATAGACCTATATATAATTATTTTTCTCCAATTTCCCATGGAAAGCTTTTTAGAGTAGTCTTAACGCTTTTTCTCTATTTTTAAAATAAAATAACACAAGAATACTAAAACTATGTCTCCTTGATTTTGGAATTCTATATGAAATAGAGGACCTCACTTCTACCATAAGCTCACACTAAAATCATTGTGTCAGGATTGGGTCCAAAAATTTTGCACAGGTTTCAACAAAACAAATGAAACAGTTTTATTCAGAAAGGAAATTTTCCATAAAAAACAACACCCTGTTGTACTGGCGGGCTTGTTGACCTTTCAAATAGGGTCGGTCGGTCAGGCAGGCGATTTTTTTCCATTTGTTTTGCCTAAAATAACCTGAATAGACCTAAATGAAAAAATTGGGGGGGGGGGGGGGAACTGAAAAACTTTTACAATGAAGTTTTCTTTAAAAGTTTTGGCCAAAAAGCAGCTGATTTTATATAATTTTGGGAAAATACTCTTTAAAAAACACAAATTTAGAGTCAGTCGGGCCTGTAAAACAGTTTTTTTCCCGCCCCTTATAGATAGTCAATTTTGGACCACCAGAACATGAATGTCTAGGGTATTATTAAATGGGACACTAGTGTGCTTTTTAGTGTCCAACTTGTTCTACTTTTCATACTTTTTACCTGTCCTATTTTGAGTGTCATAATTCTAATTCCAAACAGGTGGAAGTTACACCCACAGGCAGAGAGCTATAGGAGAGACTGAAAAGTTACTAGTTTCCACCTGAGACCTTTGACTAGTCTCAAAGAGCCGCAGCACAATGTATCTCTTGAACCTTTCAAAAAGAAATTTGGCCATGACATCATTTTACATGTTTGAATTTATAGCATTTACAAGAACTGGTATTGTTCCCCTGATCGCCCCTCCCACGAACCAAGCAACGAGTCCAGGCAGCGCGCGCTGGGCGTGAAGGGATGTTGGACACTGAGTGGATGATGGACAAGGCACTGTAAACAGGGCTAGGCATTTGAGAGTGGTATTTTTGCCTGGTTCTTACTGATTTGGATGAAATAAATAAATTAGTGCAAATTGTTTTCCAAAACATATTTTTTATGATACTTCAAGTGTTGATCCACTTCTGAAAGGGAGGGGTGATATCAATAGGCTTTCACTGGTATATACTCAAGACACATGAGATTTATGAAACAGGTATTTGGTTTCTTCAGAAATGTCACAAGAGTGAGGGGGTATATGATATGTGATGGCTCACCCCGAAAGGGGTATCAATGATATCAATTTTGATTTTATCATTTTATCTGTTAACAGTATTTTCTAAGCTTTAAAATGACACCTTACTTGTTAAAATTGACCAAGGCAATCAAATTTTACAACAGAACATCTGCTGAAAATTCTTTATTTTTGGCTGCCTACTTTCACCAGTTTCTTGAAAAGTGTTCTGTCGCAAAGTCTCCCTTTTCGGGGCGAGTCATCACATATTATGTTCATCATACTTCAGACCCCACTGGTCAAAACACCCATGCCTGTCCCACATACTACCTCTTCCTATTTCACAGTTCTTCATATTATTAAAACAAGGAGCTCAAAAATCCCTTCTTTTCCCCGTGGCATGACTAATTTTGACAAATGTAGGCCTACATTTATAACTAAATGATGAATTTCATCCAATTTACTTTACTAGCAGTCATAGGAAATCATTGATTATCACAATGTCAAAGAAACCACTGACAGATAAAGAAATAAGACAATTAGAATAGAAGAAAATTGGAATTCTCACACCAGGAAACCAGCTAGATATTTTCGCTAGGAATGTAGTGTATAACAACAGCTTCAGGGCCAGGTATGGGATCAGCTTTGAACTTTGCTACGGTATTGAGTACCACAAATTTTGCCAAATTCTACAAGTTTATCAAGCCAGAATTCTATCATTTTAACAATCCAATACATAAATGGGACCGCATGTAACCTGATTTTAGTGAACAAAAATTTGGAGCAAAGCATGTGGGTGTCTCGGTGTGAAGTATCAACAAACAAGCGAGACAGCACCCTGCGTGAGAGCGGCTGCAGGATGATACCATTTGGATTGAGAAATTCTGTACTCTCTGAAAATCTTTGTGAAACCACATTTTGTTGGCACCAAGGAATTTTTATAGGGGAATCAGGATACAACGTCATCGTGTGTCCCTCACGGAACAGAGTTTATTGTATCTTGAAATCAAAATGATGGCGAATCCTGATTCCTATAAAAATGCCTTGGATGGCACACATTTGAAAGCCTGACATCCAGGCAGATAGCATGAATCTTCACTTGATGCATATACAGTGTGTGCATTTTGTTTCACGCCAAATCCGTGTCTGCGTTTCATATAGCGTGTATTGCAACTTTCTCTGATTAAAGTACGCCAATTTTCCCGCTAATCCATTGCGAATGACGGAGGTACAATGAACAATAACTCACCCTCCCGTTTTAAAGTACTGTACCTCAATAATAATATAGGGGGCCTAATAAAATACAAATTCATATTTATTCCACCGTATAAGCAGAAAATATTGAATATAGTTCAGTGTACCTGTCTAATTTCATTTATTACACTTCTACACTTTTTTAGTTTTCAAAATATGTGCCAAACTTTTAAGAAAGTTTGTGTGTTCCTCTTGAATTTATAGAGGCCTGGAGCGACAAAAAGTTTGAAATTCCAGTAACTAAGTATGGCAAGTTCCAACTTGTTCTCATGCTCATGCACACAATGTTATTACAATGTTTCGTAAGATCAATGACCAAAAAGTTTGGGTAAAGTTCATCATATAATATAGATTGACACAATGATCAATAATTGAGATGAAAGAGTTCCGAAGAGAGGAAACTATCTCAATACTGAGAAATGAAAATAAGTTGCAAAATAATTGGTCCTCTTTGCATCACCTAGTTTAATTGCATCGTCAAGATCTATTACGCTAAATTTACTGAAATTAAATACCATTTCTGTTAAAAACTGAGAATAGGCATTACATGGTACCACTAGCAAATAAGACTATGATTCTATTACCATGATTACAGAAGGACATATAAATTCTATTTTTTTAAGCCAGCAGACCTATACCCATAGTATAAAATCACAAATTATTTGTTAACAGTAAGAGATTTTGCCTACAGATTATGGTACACATGTAGGCCTAGTAATCACATGCCCATTGATACGACTCACCAGGTATACACTGTATGCAGCTCCCCCAAGAAGTAGCATTCACACAGGGGACCAACCGCTTAACGTGACTATCCGAACCACGGAGCAATTAAGAGTAAAGTTTCTTGCCCAAAGCAATAAGGAGACGTAAACCGCCTGGCGCGGGGCTCGAACCCACAACCTCTGTATTACGAGACCCGTGCTGTAACCGCTCAGCACAAATCTATCCAATATATAACACCTTGTTGGCATTATCATAATATAGACCTACCTATATTGTGGATATAATATAGCCCTACCTATATCGAACCCACAACCTCTGTATTACGAGACCCGTGCTGTAACCGCTCAGCACAAATCTATCCAATATATAACACCTTGTTGGCGTTATCATAATATAGACCTACCTATATTGTGTCATACGCATCTGTACCTCAGCGACTCTCTTCTTTACAAATCCCAATGAAACCAAC
Organism: Ophiothrix spiculata; assembly: GCA_000969725.1. Lineage (NCBI taxonomy): Eukaryota > Metazoa > Echinodermata > Ophiuroidea > Amphilepidida > Ophiotrichidae > Ophiothrix > Ophiothrix spiculata. The sequence continues at coordinate 47,192 of JXSR01S006995.1, read as the reverse complement.
TGCTCATTTGCTGGGTTAAACTCAGGCATGGTTGTATCAAATATTCCTTACAAAATCCACATAAAATCCTTGTTAATAGGGCTCCATTAATAAGACTATCACATTACTATCACATCATATCATTGTATTGACAGTTCAGTGTTCCTCATCATACTGGTATACAAAAATAAACTCAGAAAAACTCTGAACTTCCGTGCATCTAGCAATGACATGTTAAACTTGTGATTAATCCAATCTAGCAGTGTATTGTGGATCTGTTGCTAAGCACAGCGAGACACGAGGCTGTCAAGTATGGAATCTCATCCGATTCAAAAAGCAAAACTCACAGGCTGAGGCAAAACCAAACTAGCAGGAAAACTCATGCAGGGTTCACATTCATTCAAGTGAAGCAAGGGAAAAAACGCCAGGAGCAAAAATCATCCGACTTCACCTGAGAATCCTACGGCAACCACCACTTACACTGACTTGTTGATCCTATTCCTCAAAAAATGGTTTCAAAAATCACCATGCTTGCAGTCCCAAATGTCATATTAAGAACGGCTTTGGATAATACAGCACAACCTTATTTACCTTTCAATGACATTACATTCCAGGAGCTCTATAGTCCAAGTTCAATTTATAGCAGCATAAATGTCAAAGAACAGCAATTCAATAAGATTTTGATCATTCAAGTCTATTTTTTGTTTTATAGTAAAAACAGCATAAAATTAAGGAATGTGACTTCTAAAAGCGTTTTAAAGTATATTTTGTCCAAAAAAAAATGTTGCCATCGAAAAATGAGTAAAAAGCACATGCGTGCTTTCCAATACTAATACATTTAGAATCCCGAATTTAATTCAACAAATGACCATAACAGAAAAAGTAAGCAAATTTAAGCCAAATCATTTGGAGGGACTTTGTATCTACCCAAAACAAACACAATAAGCTAAAAAGAATCAAAATTCATGGGTGACAGGGTGCGCTTCATTTTTAACACTTTATAGTATTGCTTTAATATAACCAACTGTATATGATACATAACAAATCGACAACAATTCACTAAATCCTTAGCTATCCTTGTTCCCTCCAGTTCCCAACAATTTGATTTAAAAAGAATCAAAGATCAATTGCAGCAAAATAATTAGTTAGTATTAATTAAGCCACCTGTACATGTGTTACATAACAAATCTACTACAATTTGGAAAAATCCTTTGGCTTAAACTTTCCTTGCTTCTCCGTAATTCTATACTTGCATCAAAATTAATACCAATCATTCCCGTTGAGCAGAAAAAATGTGTTTTTTTATTACATTTGACTCAAAATTTGGGAGATTTGGTATATGGGTGGGTTCCTTTTTCTTGAAAACTGGTATTTGGATGGGTGGCTTTTCAATTTTCCCAGAGGCACGTAGTTCCAATAATTGTAACTCAGGACCAAGTGTCCAGAGTTACAAGAAATATGTGGAGTCATATTGCCGTTTAAGCTTTCTAAGTTTTGACATGAAATAATTCAGAAATTAAAAACCTAAATAAATTTCTCTCAACACAGACAACATCTTTAAATAGTGAAGAATCATTACAAAACTAATTTAAATACAAAGATGAAATTTATTACCCAAATTCTGGATGTAAACAAAGTTGAGGTTGTCAAATTCGGAAACCCAATGTTACAGCATACAAGGTAAGTTTATGCCATAAAATCACACTTTTTGATTTTAAATATTGATGAATCACCTACCATGAGATGCACAAGACTCTCAAGGAGGCCACTGATTATAAATTTTTTGAACAGCTTCAATATTTTGGCTAAATTTGAGATGTGGACTTAGTCCCAAGATTGTCTGTACAGACATGCTTAAATGGCAGTTTTACTACACACATTTCCCATGACTTGACAATAAGTCAAGTCGTGGTACCAGGACTACGAGGCACAGCCCTATCCAAACCAAATTTGAGTCCCCCGGGCAACCACCTGATATGAATCATTGAAGACTGGGATTAAACATTGAAGAAATCCAGTTTCAAAGTATGATTTCCTGTTCAATAAAACTGTCATATATACAAATAACAGAAATAACAGTACATAAAAATAAACTTTTCATTGTAAGAATAAAAAGAATAACTTGAATTTCATAAAACACTTCCAAGTCACAGCTGGTGGATTCTTGAGCTAAAAGCACACATAGTGAACTTATTTTAAGCGCATGCACATTTACTCCTTGTCGGAATCCCGGTCGGTCGGAATATGTCCTAACCACCATCTTCATGGATGCATAATTGGGGTCGACCACTTGCTATGACTTTTGCCCATTGGCCCAAAAGAATATCATTGACCCCCTTAACCTCAGTATCACCTTAACCCTGGGGACTTAAACATGACCGCAATCAACCAATTTCTAAGCCAAAGACATTTTTCTGAAAACATTATATACCTAACATATTTGTTAATCTGATTCCGGACTACAACATTTATGTCTTCAGAGTGTCAAAACCTGTCTGATACCACATATTTTGCACAAAAAAAAATGAAATGAAAACAGTGTCCCTGCAAATATCCCCATGAATGGACACTTAAACACTTTGGTTTGGTAAAGTTGCAGACAAATTCGTTCCGTTTTCTAGCCTAAGTCCAAATATATCATACTAAGAAATAACATGTATTCAACAGGATTTAAACCTGGGACCTTGCAAGCAAGGCATACCATTAACAGGCCACCATGGGACAATTTGGTCCTCGTCATATATAACCCATGTCTAAAACACATTCTGACTTATAGGCACATTTTCATGACTTTTAACAGTGAGCTTTAGGCCAAAAAAAAAAAACCTCTGTCTCAGCTTACTTAAGGTCAAAACCCTAAGCGCTATGCGTTGTTTTTTGTTTTTTAGTAAAAAAGGGCTACGCGGATGCGGAAATACCCCCTATTTTTTTCATTTTTTTTCATTTTTCGGCCACTATTTTTTTTTTCGCGGCAACTTCGCGGCCGTTTATTCAATTTTTCCCCCCAGTAGTAGGAAAAACAGATGAAAAAAAACCTGAAAATCTCTCAAAAACCTAAAAAAAGAAATGCACTAAATTTGGATTTTGAAAAAGTATGCGCGCTGGAAGCTGAGACAGACTATTTTTTTTCTTTGGCCTTCATGAATTTTGGTTGGGTTAGGGATAGAGCAGAAATTAGAGTGTAATGATTAATATGATGATAAGTGACGATAAAATATAATTCCGCACTTGAAGATATTGGAACTAGACACTCAAAAGCAAAATTACTGTTACAAATTATTTTTGATGATACAAATAATTTCTAAGAAATGGATAATTAATTGTCCTACACATTTACACCTATTTGCAGTCCAAAATTACCATTGCAAATATGGATCCTGCTTACATGTAGCATGTGACAAAATCAAAGAGTCATACTCAAGCTCATTTTACCTGGCTGCTTTAGCAGGACACGAACATGCACAACAAGTCAAAATTGTATATTCCCTCACTTGAAAAAAAGCGTCTGCAATTGCAAAAATGTTTTGCTACGTAAAATCCAATAAGGCCTAAAAAAATTGTTTGATTGGCGTAACCCGACCAACCCTAATTTTACCACCGACCCTAGATATTTTTATTTTTTTGAGCATGGTAAAAAACCTCCAAATCCCAAATTTGATGGGAATCGATTCATGGGAGCCCAAGATATAGCCTCGATTCGAGGCGAAAGGGCTTTGGAGATAGTGAAGGATACCAATACTATGTCTTTTTTTTTTTTTTTTTTTCCCTTCTTATTTTTTCATCTAATTTTTATGTTTTTCCCCTCTTTTGTCTTAGAGGCCCTTTTTTTTTTTTTTTTTTTTTTTTCCTTTCTTTCTTTTTTTATGTTTTTTTCCTCTGATTTCCCCCTTTTTCTTCTCTTTCAGGAGTATTTAATCCAGGTATGTTTGCAAGGCAACTGTCAATTTCTAGGCCTACTTATGATCCTACAATCAAAAATTTGTTGGTTTGCTATTTTATTCATCAATGCATATAAGTGTTATAAACTGGTCCCTGTTGTTACCTTAGATCATTGTATCCTTCTAGCTGCCCTTTTCGGACAAAAAGAATGAAAATCAACGACATGTATAATGGGAGCATGGAAATAGGAGCTACAGGGCAAATTACGAAAATATTGTTCACAATTACGAAAATATTGTTCACATTATGGCTCAGGGAATATTGGTTACAAAAGTGTATATATTACAGATTGAGGAAGAAAAAAGTAAAGGAAATAGGCCTACTATATAAACAATTATTAATAGTTACTAGAAAAAGTAAAGGAAATAGGCCTACTATACTGATAAACAATTGTTACTATCTCCAAACCCCTTCGCCTCGGACCGAGGCTACCCAAGATATGGCTTGAAGGACATTCAAAATGACAAATAAAAGATGTGTTACAGAAAAAGTGAAGATGTTTATGTATATGTGCCATATATTTTGTGTTCTTGTATGTGAAACATAGACTTAGAAAAGAAAAAAAATCCGACCTACCTACCCTATTTTGTTTTTCTATGTTACGCCAATCAAACAATTTTTTTTTTTGGCCTAATTTGTCTGGACCATCATTTAGCCTAATTTGGTTCAGAAGTAAAACTCTAGAAATGCACAGTGCAGATGTTTGAGGCACAATTGATCTAGATTTCCTGTAGTCTGGCGTTGATATCAATAACTAGATTTCTCTTTCATAATTTTGACATCAAAGATTTATCAAAATGAGGCTTCCTTGTTATAACTAACAATCTAGTCTACAATATTTTATTCTCTTTATATTTCATTTAACCTATAAAACGTTCCAATTTATGATTTGTGAAATATTAAACTCATCACCGACTACAGACTATGTACATCTAAATTTTGTATCAGGATCATTATTATGATTTGAAACTACTTTATAGTTCTCTAGGTTGGTAAACATGAGTAAAGATTATTCTTTTAATTCCCTAGAGGCATCAATATTGGAGAGTCAAGCTTTCGACACTCTAGGCAGTGTCATCTTCATCTCTCAAAATCAGAAATTCAACTAAAGAATGATGAAATAGTTCATGCAGCTTATATCATATCTACTTATGCTACCATGGTTTAGATTGCAATCACTTGACTCACGTTACTTTCAAGACGGCTGTGGCTGCAATTTACTAGAACTAGGGACTAGGGATTTCTAAACGCAAATTGACGATACATTTTACGTGTATTTCTATTAGGTCACGTATTGAAGAAAATATTACAAAAATCATATTTTTATCTTTCCTGAAAAAATTACAAAAGTGTTCATATAGTAATAAACATAATTATGTTATTCCAAATCCCACTGTTTATAGATTTATCATTAGTGACCATCCTGGAAGTTGTATTTTTCTAACGGCTTTTACGCCAGAGGCGGCAGGACGTAATTAGCCGGGGATCAGCTACGATTACCGTATGGCAACGAGTAATAGTTGCCACGACCACCATCCTCTGGTTACTTTCTACTTCGGATAGATGATGGCGCCATTGCTGAGCACTGATAACAAGGCCCAAGCTTTTGACTTATCCCGTTCAACGTTCAGAGAGAGCCAAAAAGTCGTCTTTAGTCGTATTCAAGTTATATAGAGTTTAGAATTTGCTCATGTGTAAACAGTTCGAGCTGACTTAATTCGTCTTTCAAAAAGACATCTTAAATCGCATTTTAACTAACTAAAAAGCAAGTTAAGTCAAGTTAGTAAGCCGATGTAACATGACTAACGACGACATTCCGTAAGTATGAACACCTGTCATCGGTAGTCGAGTTGAATTCGTGTTTACTTCCACAGCGCATTGACCTGGAGCGTACGTCATTTCCGAAAATTGCAAGTCGAGTTTATTTCAATTCGACTTCAACATAACATATGTGAACGGTCATTAAAGTCTAGTTACTTTCCGCTAATCCGAAGTTGTGTTTGAAATTTAAAATGAACTCCATGTCGACTTAAGACTGACTTATTTGTGTGTCTGAACGGAGTAAAAGACTAATTCTAACTGATATTGTGTTTCGAAATTTGCAGACAGGTGTTTTATTTTCACTTCCATCATTTGATTTTTGACATCATTGAAAAAAATCATGGTTGTAAATTTTATTTGTTTTGTCTACGGAAAAAAAACCCACTATTCATTACGAAAAATCAACCCAAAACAAATGTATGGATTTTTCCCACAGTGTTTAGGTTTCCGCCTACATTGAGCTGGAATTACAGAGCATAAACCGTCATGTGAGTGCAAGAAAGTTGTATCTGTAATGGCTGCCCTAAGTCATATTTATTCTATTCCTTGTCACAACAATGTGAAAAATTCCTCGAAATGTTCCTGTCTTATGTCAGTGGTTCTTGAAATGGTTCTTCAGGTGACGGTGTCACCTGAAGAACCATGTGTCACCTGAAGAACCATTTCAAGAACTACTGACCCAAGACTGGAGGTCATGCAGTGTGCAATCCAAATTCATGACGCGAGGCAACTATTGCAGATACGACTTTCTTGCATTCACATGACGAAACAAGGTTTAGAAATATGGCAGCTAGCAGGCCAAATTAAACGGTCTGCTGAAGCAAACAATGAGGTTTTGTTTTAATGAACTTGTTCAGATCACATTACTTACAAGTTCACATACACTTTTCACATTTTTATTTAAACTGGTTTCAATGTTTCTGTTTGTAGTGAATAGTAGCTTGTCCTTTCTCCTATGAACCATTTGCAATCAAGTGTTAGGCCTAAATTTTTCATGAATAAGCCTCCGATTAACTATTGTGATGTGGCAGTTATAACGTCAATGCTAATAATTGTAGTTACTGCGACTTAGTTTAATTTATTTCAACAGATTCATTCTGCAACAAATACGACAGTAGTCAGTTTGAAAAAAAAAAGTTTAAAAAAAAACATGCATCCAACCACTTCCACTTCCCTGGTCCAACTGTCCTGAAAGACCAAAGAGCAGTTTCAGAAATGAAAGATTATTTTCCTCAACTGCAGTAAGTATATGTTATTACTGTTCAAAACAAATTATATTCTTTTCCAGTTTAACCATGTTGTTTTCATAGTTAGAAAATGGTACACTTTAGAACCAGAAACTCTTTAACTTATCAATTTGATTTTTCATTTTAATGATTTCATCCTTGACTGAAAATTGTGAAAATCTTTTCACTCACCTTAAAATATACCCCAAATCTCTGAAAAATTCAAAATCTCATTGAATTCTCTAGTAAGGAATACTGCCAGTAAATTGCACTATGCGTGCAGCTCATGCTATCTCCCGCCATCAATAACTTTATCATTTTGATTAGCCGTATTCTGCAATATTCTAGTTTAAATTAAACAGATTGCGTTATTTCATACTCGTGGTACAACAACAAACTCCATGCTGGATCAAAGTCTGATGATAATTATTCAGATTGTATGCATTAATTTGTGATAAGTTAGGACACGTACATACTGATATTTAATGATCTTATGCAAACATTTCATTAAACATGTGCTGTAATTATATGTAAAATGTTTTTGTGTCTCCATTTTGAATTCAACACAAAGATCCCCTTGGTTTGAACTCAAACTTTAAGGTAGCTTTAACAGCTTTATGGTGTCCAGCACAGAATTCGTTCAAAATTTCACAGATTTTGCAGAATGATAAAAAAACTTGTATTCCAAATTTTGATTAATAAAATAATAATAATAAATATCTCAATCTTTCTTTATTTTAAAAAAACTAGCTTTACACTTTGTTTAATCCAAAAGCAAATTTCAACCAAAATCAACATTATTTCCGTTATCTATGATATGATAAAATGCAGGTTATTTGAAAATGTTATTGCCAAAACTGTTATATCATTCAAGCAAACGGGCGCATTCTTGACTCTTAAAATGATATAATACGATCAAAGAAGGCAAATTTTACATTTCACAGCATCATCTCAAATATTTCAAATCACATAGGCCTATATATTATATTAACCCCGGAACTCAGCATCCAGAGATGAGAGTGTTTGGCGGAGAATAAGGTAGACAGGCATGAGGCCAATAAAGCAATTATTTGTTTTACTTTTGGGCCAGTTTTTTCTTCTGCACCTGATGCTTACAATAC